>PVKA01014882.1:0-51390 GCA_004027165.1 Ctenomys sociabilis | reverse complement strand
TTTTTTTTTTCTAGAGCATCATTCACTTGCTTTGTTGTTACCACTTCAGAGAGAGTCAGGTGGGTGGCTTCTGTAATTGTCCCACCTTATTGTCTCCTGGGTTTGCCTTTGGTGAAATGGATGTCTGGGGTTGCATCTTCTTTAAGTATCTTCTCATTTTCTTATTCTTTTTCTCTTTAAGTTTAATTCCCAGGTTGATGCCTGAAAATTGCCTATGGTGAGTTGCTTTACTGCTACTACTAAGAACCTTTGGGAGGTAAATACCTCTTAAAAGTGCCTTCCTGACGTGGCTGGTTTTGGGGTTTTAAGTCTGTTGCCAGATCCCACCTCTTCAATTAGTTGGTGATGAGAAGTCGCTGCCTGTTTGGCCCCACCCCTGGGTCTTTGGCACTGGCCCACTGTATTCTCTGTGGTGCTTTGGCAATCTCAGCCTTGCTATATCGAAGAACAGCTGGTTAGAACCATCATGTCTCTTTGGCTAAAGTGGCACAATTGCCAAGAACAATAGCATCAAACAGCCTAGAAACTGACAAACTGAGGTAGCCATTAATTTGCCACCTTTAACCATATGAACTAGACTTGTAGTTATATAATAAAATCTAATACAAGCCAGAAAACTGTACACAGAAAAAAGAAGTTCTCCATATGCTAATTTTCCTCTCAGGAGAGAAAATTTGAGAAGGAATAGGGAAAAAATAGAGAAAGAAACAGAGGAAGAGATTAGAAACAAGGCTAGAGGACAAAGGGGAGGATCATATAATTTGGGAAATTGGTAGAGAAGACAGGAGGGAAAGAGAGAAGGAAGAAATAAAAGGAAGAACAGACCAGAGCAACACCCACAAAGAAACTAGAAATCACATTTACACACACACACACACACACACACACACACACATATATATACATATATATATATATATATATATATATATATATATATATATATATATATATATATATATATACAATGGAAGAAAAAAAAGGACTGTTGTCTCTGGTAGACAATATGCAGAGACAGAGTCCACATCTGTATTGATTTATCCCAGCAACCCAGCAGTAGCTTATGACACCGTAGTGAGGCTGGGCCCAGACCTGTTCAGCCTGCAGCCGTCAGCATACCGTCTGTGGGCTTGAGCTCAGCTGGAAGCTGCTAGGTACACCCAGCCTGTGCTCTGACCCTGAGCTTAGCCAGGCCCTCCCCAAGATGGCTCCGGGGCCAATCACTCTTCCCAGGATGACCGAGCCCAGCACTCACTGCCAGCTAGCACAGTCCTCCGCATCCACCGCTGCGTGTCTCACAGAGGCCTGTAGGGTTGCCTCAGTCACTGTGGGCTTGAGCCTCTCCTCACACACCTGAGTCTGGATTCAGGGAGAAGGCACTGCCAGCAACCTCCTCCTTTGTTGAAGTGGTTTCTTTCTTCACTCTCCCACAGGCTTCAGTTCTCACTTCAGGCCCTTCTGGTTACAGGGACCTACATGCCTCTTTCTTATCTTCCTCACACTGCTGTATTCCAGGGTCTGGACAGCAACTCTGAGAGGCTGTTTGCTGCTTACCACTCCACCATCTTCCTGGAAGTCTCCAGAACTTTTCTAATTGGAATAGCCATTCAGCTGTGGCTCTTCATTTGAGCGTGTATGTAGTATATTTATTTTTATATGTGTTTCATTGAGAACACTGGCCTTCATTGTCATATGTGTGTCTTGAGTGTCCATGAAACTGTAAATCCCATGAGGGCAGGAGTTACACTTTCTTCTTTGGTATGGCTAAGTTTGGTGCAGTGACTAGCCTCTCAATAAAAGTAATTGGCTAATCTTGTTTCATTTGGTATTTTTGTGAAGACTTAAAGGTGAAGGTATAATTATACTATACAAATCTTTGACCTTACTTAATAGATGGGCACACCCTGTACATGAAGTGTACCATCCCTAAGGGAACTTAGGAGACCTGCAGCATCATGCCCAGGGAGCTTGAAGGGCAGCTGACAAACTCAAATAATAAGTTCAGGTGTCTTAAATTATTAATGATCAGTTGTAGTTCTAGCATACTCATAATAGCCAGTCTGCTGATAGGGGTCTGTTTGCAGTTATTCAACCTTTCTTTCCAAGTCAGCACTTACTGTGTATGAAAAGGTGCTCCAGATGCCAGGAAAACAATGTTGAACCTGGTGCTCATTTTCCTGGGAGGGGTAGGTAACAAGTACATACCGAGTGTGTCAGATAGTAGTACTGTCAGAAAAGGCATCATGGGAAATGATGCAGGGTGTGGGAAAGATACAGGGGTACCTCAGTACTTGTTAATTTATTCTGGGACATGCAATGAGCACAAAAAAATGACAAGTACCACGCACATTGTTTTGGCTGGAAAGTGTGGTGAGTCACCAGGCAGATGACACTGACAAGTTCTAGCTTGCAAGGCAAGTGTCAAACAAATGAGCTCGGAGACAAAACCTTTATGTCAAGATTCGTTGAATTCCAAATTCCATGAACCTCAGTGCAGTCAGACACCAAGGTTAAACACTGGCAGGAAAGGTGTCTACTGGGTGGATTCGTGGGCATACGTGAAGCGAGCAAGCAGGCAGACATCTATAAGCATAGGGAGCAGTGTGTCAGGCTAAGCAAGCATGCTTGATGTTCAAGGATTAGCAAAGAAGCACCCATGACTATGACTGGAGTAGGACGGGCGACCAAGAAAATGACAGGAATGAGAGCAGAGAAGTAGCCAGGGCCCAGATAGTGTAGGACCTTGGAATGTGTGCTGTGGACTTGAGCTTGCTTTCAGTCAGGGATCCATTGGCTAACCGTTAGCTGGCCTCGGAGTGAGTTAAACAGAAGGAAGTTGTTAAATGGGTGACAAGAGTCAAGGCAGGAAGCTGTTCCAATTACTAGGTACTATAGAACCAGAAAATTTGAGGATAATACGACCAAAAGCTTCTGGAGAGTGCTTGAGGAGCAGTGGGTACACTTGCTGTCCACTTGGTGCTGGTCCCTGTGGTGCTGAATGCGTTGGTGATAGGAGAGCTGAAAGACAGCTGGACACTGGAATCAAGGGATGATTTTTCCTGAGGGATGGGAGGAGGCTCCCTGGACTTTCTTCCAACTTCTAATAGCCTCCACCATTCTTTGTTTGGTGTGTATATAGTATTCTCTCCACATCTCCCCGTGTGTATGTCTGTCTCCATATCCAAATTTACCTCTATTGTAAGGACATCAATCATATTACAGTCCACCCTAGTGACTTCCTTTTAGCTAGCTGCAAAGGCCCTATTTCCAAATATTAAGTCCAGGAATACTGGAAGTTAGGGCTTTAATGTTGGAGGGACTCACTTTTATCCATAACATAAGATAAGGGGTCAGACAGGAACAGCATGCTAAGGTAGGAGGAAGGTGCAGTCCCATCTCTTCTCCATGCCTTCTAGCCTTTTTATATGTCATTTTCCTATGCTAGGCATTGCTTGGTTGACATACTATAGGTTACTGAGAGCTCTTACTAAGCTTCCAAATAATTGAGGGCTTTTTACAAACACTTTCTGTTGATTCTAACCCAATTCCTTTGCAATTAGGATGTTGTCCCTATCAGGGTTCTGGAGACTCAAGAACCTACCTAAGATGTGGAGCTGGACTTCCAAAAGAGACTACCCTGCTATCAGGAGGTCATGGTGCCTGTCCCTGAACCAGGTGTGTGAATCCTGCTGATAGAAGACTGGTCAGGTTTCAGACATGACTAAAAAACCACTTGTAAGGTTGTCTGTAAGGAAACTTGGGAAGGTGCCATCTGCTGCTCGAGGGATTTTATATCTAGCAATACATGTTTTTAGTTAAATAAGTAAATGTAATATATGCAGGATCAGGAATACGATATAATGAATATGTAGTATTTAAAAGTGTTTTTCATAATGCATTAATTATAAAATAGGTATAATGAATTATGAAGGAATTGAATCTAAATAGAATTAAAATGTAACAAGTAAAGAATTATACACACATAGAGTTTTTCTTTAGTAAATGGCAATTTCCCATAGTCAGTCACAGTATGGACAGTTTTGAATATATTTTTCTTTGATGGAGTTGGAGGATTAAGTCCTGGGACCAGAGCATGTGCAGAAATAGCACCAAGTCACAAAGTAGCAAAAAACAGTTTGCATTACAAAATTACTCTATGAACAGAAGGATCACACCTGAGACGATTCAGTGATTAATGACCACATCAATCTAGTTAACCGATTTGTATCCCAACCCTATGTAAATGAGAAGAGAAGGGTAATATCCATGTAAACAGTTAATCAAATATGAAAAACATGGTAGGGTTATAGCACTGAAGCACACACAGACATAAATCAATTACTTTCATGTGCATTAGGTGTTTTTGGAACTCAAGATTAATTTCCTGACTTTGTCTCATTAAGACCACCCTGTGGGAAAGTTTAATTCCTCAATGAATGTCTATTTATCAATTAATTAAACGTATGGCAACTAAGCCACCAGAAAAAAATATGGCAGTGAGTGTTTATTTATGATTAAATGAAACTGATTTTTCATTCATGCTAGATCTTAATCTCTAGATGCTTTTCATTTTAGAGTAATGTAGAATTATTAGAACTTGTTTATTCAGAGCCAGGCTACCTTAATCAAGATCGAGGACTAATCTTCAAAGATTCTAAGTTGTGCACGGTTTCAGCAATTCAATAATCCAGCAAAACAATTCTTCAAAAATGGTAAAGATAAGTATAAAACAAATCTAGTTGGGTCAGATCAAATGATCATCTAAACATTGTCTCATGAACATTTAAAGTATCACCTAGAAATATTCCAAAGAAAATGCAGTATTATAAAAGTTTATTTTATAACTTAAAGTGTGGATTTGCAATTATATTTGACTATTTGGCCTAGAAGGGGACAGACTACAGCATCAACAACAACAAAACTTAGCCTTTAAAATTTTGGAGAGAAGAAATTATTAAATTTATGGCAACAAAATATCTGACTTCATACAATGTATTATAGTTTGACATTTATTTATATGATGCAGCTCAAGATAAAGAATTCTGTCTTATTCTAAAATTCACGAATTACACAAAATTCTTTTATTTTCAAAATGTGTGGTTTACTTGTAAAAAACTCTTCAGTTATTTGTTGGAAAGAGATCAAAATTTTATGTTCTGCCCAAGAGCATGGAGTTCTGTACACACTTTCATTTATTAATGGCTGCAAACACCTGGGAATTTTTTAGACATTACAGATATTTTTATGTGCATAAATTCAGAATAAATGTTGAATATATGGAAAGATTTTCTAACTTTAAAATCTACATGTGTTTCACAAGACCAGAAATTCTGTGAAATTCAAACTTTTTGTGTTTGGGTTTTCTTTCTATTATACATCTTTTTTTTCCTATTTAAAATGTCAGAAAAAAATATGTCCACACCCATGAGCTAGTTCTCAAAATGAGTTTGGATAGTTATAAATTAACTCACATCAGGATTCATATCCTTTAGAACAGATTTACATTTCTTCTTGTTAAAGGAATGAAGAATTACATTGCAAATTTTTCCTTGTGAGTATAAACCCAAAATATATTGGTCTAGGAAAGGAAGAGGAGAAAGTGAGATCTTATTCCTAAATTTTAGTGTTGCATTTTCTAGTTTATAATCAAGCCTATGTCCTGTCTTTATAATTGGGATTTTCCATTTCATCCTTTTGGGACATAATAAATTTCTCAGTTTCTGTTGTGTTATTCTACATATATGTCTGGATGGCTTTTTATTGTGTTTTGGTGTTTTCTTAGAGCTTTCCCTCTTAAATCTGTTTAATCAATTATTTTTATGAAACAAATTTCTCTGGTGAAAACCCAGCAGGAAGAGCTATACTTGAGCTTTCATTTTATCCTGGGTATAGTGTACATATTTTGCCTGGGTGATCTCACTTAAACACTTGCAGGAACCTTACAATGAAAATTTGTATGGATGAAACATAGCTCAGTAAGATTAAAGAAATTTCTTATGGTCACATAGCTAGTAAGGCACAGCTATGTATAAACCCAAACATAATCACGGACCATACTCTATCTGTTCACTAGGGTGTTTGCAAAAGAGTCGGCCCACAGTGAATGTGTGACCCTGACCACGGAGATCGCACTTTGTGCTCATGCTCCGATGACCAGTCTAGCGCCGTATCCTGCTTTTATTCTCTTATTAGCCCACGTTTGCAATATGCAATGGTTTTGTGCATTATAGGGAGTTTGTACACACATATAACACATCTTGAGTATTTTCAGTCCTTCTTTCCCCTGATGCCCTCATCCTCTTTCTCATCTCCAAAAGACACTGACTTTTTGTTTCCTACCACCTCTGCTTTATTGTATTTAATGAATTGATGTTTTAGGTTTCTCATTCAAGACAGACAAGTGCTATTTAACTTTCTGTGTCTCGCTTAATTTCTTTTTAAAAAAATTTCACTCAACATTAGGGTCTCAAAATCTATTGATTTACCTATACATGATATGGCTTCATTCTTCTTTGTGGTGAATATTCATATATATTTATGTGATATGCACACATATACCCCGACACATATGTATATATACATATTTTATATATGGTTTTCTTTATCTATTCATTTGTTGACAGGCATCTGACTGTTTCCATTGTTTATCTAGAGTTATTTGTTCTGCTGTAAATCCATCCTGCATAGATCACTATAATTTACTATATTATATTTTCAATTCTTTACCCAGGGCATATATAGCTGGTCAGATTGAATTTCTGGTTTTTTTTTTGGCTTTTGGTAATCTTTGTTGTTTACATCCCCACCAGCAATACAGAAGGTCTCCTTTCCCCATATCCTCACCAGCATTTGCTATTCTCTGGTGTGTGTGCTCTTGACATTGGCCTTTCTGATTCAGTTAAGATGGAATCTCAGCATTGTTTGATTTGCATTTTCCTAATGCCTAAAGATAATGAATTTTTTTCGTGTACTTATATTGGTCAAATTTTAGAAATATCTGTTCAGTTCATTGCTTGTTTTTTAGGGGGGTTAAGTTTTTTATTTTTGTGGAACAAGGGATTCAACTCAGACCCTTGCACTTGCCAGGGAAGTGCTTATTCTACTGAGCCATCTCCCTGGCCCTTGAATTCTCTATATATTCTAAATTGTAGTTCTCCAGCAGAATAGTGGGCAAACATTTTTTCCCAATTCTGTGGGCTGTCTTTGCACTGTTGCTTGTTTTCTTTGCTGTGCAGAAGTGTTTGATTTGCTATAATCCCATTTGTTGGTTCTTTTTGTGTGACTGTCTCAGCCCTTCCTGGGGGCAAGGCTGGTGTGGCATGTGGTGCCAGGGGTGGAACCACAGTTCCTGAACATTTGCCTAAACTTGTCTAAGCAGGTGCTTTAGACCACTGAGATATCTTGCCAGCCCCTATTTGTTGATTCTTTACATTATTCCTCTGTATATGAAGTCCTATTTAAGTCATCCTTACCCCATCTATGCCTACACCTTTAGGTACTTTCTCTTATAATATCTTCTTCCACTTTCTAAGTTCATTTTTATGTGTAGATACTTGGTCACTTTTGATTTAACTTTAGTTTAGGATACGAGATAGGGCTGTAATTTCAATCTTCTGTATATGGGTTTTCCTACCATGGTTTGCTAAAAGGATTGTCTTTTCTCCAGTGCATGGTTTGGCCCCTGTATCAAGGGTCAGATGGCTGTAGCTGCATAGATTTGCCTCTCTCTCTGACTATATCTTCTGCATTCATTAAGAATACTATTTTATATTATCATCACAAAACTAACAGGACTTTAAAGCAAAATACATTCATTTTCTAACAATCTCTATTAAGGATACAAACTTGGCTTCAGGGTCTCTGTTGCTCTAAATGTGTTGGTAGGGTAGTCAGTCTCTCTGCACAGGTAAGATTGGTGAAGGATCCTCTTCCAAGCACATATGGTTTTGGTTGCTTTGTTTCATGCACCTGTAGAATGGAAACATTCTCTTTCTTCTTGGCTGCTATCCAGAGAGATCTTCAGTTGCTTATTACATGGCCTATAATAGGCTGGCTTGCAACCTGGGAGTTTGCTTCATCAAAGCTGGCAAAGATGGCCTTTACCAGTATTACATGATAGAATCATAGGTAACCAGTCTTGTATAGATCAATCTTTTTGATATATTCAATCAAAAAGTCACAAGTCTTGTCCATATTCAGTGAAAAATTATCCCACAAATAAATCTGTATTCACAATGTCAACAAGTGGGCATCTTGGTGGTATCTTATTGCCTGCCTGCCACATATTTCTACATTTCAAGGCGTCCTGATGAACTATTTTTGCCATGCCTAGCCTCATATCTCATTTATCTGTGTAGGCTGCTGATCTCTTTCCTATCTTCCTGAGGTGTCAGTTTCCTGCTGTCTTCCCAGTTTTCATCATCCTCCTTAGATTGGATTTCTTGTTACTTTCAATAGTAGACAGTAGTACTTATCTTTCTCTTCCCATTCATACTTTGACTTCTTAAAAGGAGTTTGTACACCAGTGTCCACATTCACATTCCTTTCTCGAGCTTTTCAATCCATTCCAATCTTCAGTCTAACTCCCAGTGTTCTACTGCAATGGTTACTATGTCCAGTTATTAAAGCCAAACAATCCTTTTCAGTTCTTGTGTTATTTAACTACTTAGAAGAAGTCAGTGAAGTTGAGCACCATTTGTCTTACAATATTCTTTTCTCTTGTTTGGCTATCCAGACACACTCCATGTTCTTATTCTTTTTATTGCTTCTTCTCAACCTTCTCAGGTAGTTTATTCTTCTCTAGGAAACTATTAAGCACAGCGATGCTTGTGAATTCTGCCTAGGTCTTCTATTATCCTCCTTCACAGTGCCCATCATCTAGACAATCCTTATCTGCTCCTATGTGACTTGCATTTCTATCACTACGTCAAACAATTCTGAATTTATATATGTAGACTGGCTGTCTCGTGGACTTTCAGAATCACACTGTTAGCTTTTGAGTATCTCTATTTTAATATTTCATAAACATTACAAATTTGAGATTTTCAAATTGAAATGAATAATCTTCACTACATAGATATCTATTTTTGTTTCTCAAATAGCACATTTATTTATTGGTGACTTGCTCAAGTCAGAAACTTATGAATGATCCCGGTCATAATTTTTCTTTATTCTGTATTTTTAATAACTTCTCAAATCTTGTTCTTTATATTTCTTAACTAACTAATTTCTCTATTCTTTATGTTCACTGGAAGCATCTAAATTTAAGTCATATCACTGACAACTCTCCCCCACTAGACTACTATGTCAGCCTCTTAGCCTATCTTTTAGAGTACATACTTTTCCCTTTCTAATCTATCTTCTAAATAGCATCTCCTTCCATTGCTGCACATAGTAACTAGAGAAATCTTTTAAAAATACACACCTAACAGTTGTTTTCTTGTTCTAAGAGACTCTAATGCTAGTAATCTTTTTTTTTTTTTTTTTTTTTTTTTTTTTTTTTTTTTATTTTTTTTATTTTTTTTTTTTTTTTTTTTTTTTTTTTTTTTTTTACTGGGAATCAAAAATCAAACTCAGGACCCTGTGCTTGCCAGGCAGGTGTTTGTACCACCAAGCTATATCCCTGGTCCCTAATAGTTCTTTATTGTCCTTAGCATCATCAAATTCCTGGTCATAGCTAATAGGGAAAATCAGATGTGTAAGGGCTGAGTCTAGTGTTCTGCTGTTTCTCCAACTCCTCTTAGGTATAATACCTAGTATGTAGTTGGTGCTTTGTAAGCATTGAATGAATTAATTGTAACTATCAGATTCCATGTATTCTGTGCTCTGTTAATGTCAGTTAGCTTTTTCTATGTAACAACTCACCTCAGAGTCTAACACCTTAAAATACATATTTATTTGCTCACAACTGGGTAAGTCAGCTGGTCATTTTTCGTCTAGGCTGTCTTGATGGATCTATGAGGTCATTTGAGAGCCTTGCTAGAGATGGGTAGTCCAAAGCAGTCTCTCTTATGTTGTTATTGGGGTCCTGGAACAAAGATCTGACCCTTGGATGCCTCCAGAGACAAGATTTAGCTATTTTCTGTTACAGTCCCATCTGGTCACCATAGACTAGTTTGTTTAAGAGGACCCAGCAGGGGCAGCACATTTCTGCTCCACTGGGCTCTCATTGTCCTGTAAGCTGGTTCAGGCTTGTTTGAAAATCATGATGTTAAGGCTCAAAAGTACAAAGTCAGAGTAAAAGTTTTTGTAAGATATTGCTAACACTATACCTGGTATTTTGCTATGGATCAAACAGGTCACATGGTCAAGGCACTCATGGGGGGGGCTGTCTTAAGTCAGTTTCCTTGTTGAGAGAGCAAAATATCTGATTCTCACAACTTAAAGAAGGAAAGGTTTATTGTGGCTCATGGTATGCAGAGGTTGCAGTCCATGGGTGGCTGGCTCCAAGATAGGGTGGCATGGCACAGGAGCACAACAGAAGAGAAGCTGCTCGTGCCATGGCAACAGGGATGCAGAGAACAAGAGAAGAGCTGGGGAGGGAGATCAACCCTTCTGGGCTATAGCACTAATGACCCCTTCTTCTGACCAGACTCTCTCTCCTTAAGTCAGGCCAGCTATATACCTCATAATCCAATCACTCTCCAAAGGTCCTACCTATGCTCATGTGAAACTTTAGGGGGACATGTAAAATTTTGTCTCTGACCCCAAAAGACTTATGCATATCTCTTTATGTAAAATACATTTCTTCTACTTCTAACACTTACCAAAATCCTAACAGTTCTAACATTGCTGAAAAGTTCAAGTCCAAAGTTTTCTTCAAGACTTAAGGCAAACTCTTAGCTGAGAGCCCGGGTAGTATCAAAAAGAAGTTAAACACTACTGACATAAATAGGACATGACATACAGGGTATATATTCCCATTCCAAAATGGAAAAATAGGGAGACAAAAACCAATGGGAGCAGCCAAGATCATAATCCAGTAGAACAAATATTAAGTCCCATTATTTCATGTCTAGCACCTGGAGTCATCTGTGGTGAGATGTCAGTGCCAAAGGGCTTGCGTGATTCTAACCCCATGACACTCTTGGTGTTTTAAATTCTTATGACTTCTTTCTTGGGCTTGCTTTGTTCACTCCTGTGGCTTTCCTCAGACATTCCATGTGCCTGGCATCTGTAATTTTCCATTGTCTCCACTCCATTTTTGCTTTTATCCTCACAGTTTATCACACTCCCCTCTCAGGGAACACTGCCTGCCCTCCTGGGTCTTCTTTTGAAATCTGGGTAAATATCTTCCTGACTCCACACCTTTTGAATTCTCCATGCCCAGAAAGCCAGCACCATATTCATGATGCTAAGGCAGCTTAGGCAGTAGCTAAATTCCTTTGAATGTGATTGCACTGACCTCTGAGTTTCTGGCTGGCTGAGAATTTTGAACTGAATTTCTTGTGTAATCAGTGCAATCAGCTGCCATTCTTTGCCTCAGAGAAGGTTGCCCTGAGGCTCTCTTCTCAAAGAAGTCTTTCACTTTTGCAACTTCAAGCCTGTAAAGAAAGAGGTCCTACCGGTTCCTATGATGCCCTCAAACCATTTTTCTATTGTCCTATTGTAAAGTACGTGACTGCTTCTTATTGCTAATATTTTCTGCAGCCAACTCTCCTTCTGCTAAATGTTCATTTTTAAATGGACTTTCCCCTCCTGATTTTCAATATAAACCTGGCTAAAAGGAGCAAACAGATCCATGCTCCAGCCTGAATGTTAGACTGGCTTAGAATTTTCTCCACCGTATTAATTAGTCTTTCACCCTTAATAAATCTCCTACAAAGTCTTGAGATATGAGAACATCATTGACAAGTTTTGAGGTGGCTTGTAATCCAACTGCCAATGGATCCTTATTTCCAATTAAAACCTCTAGTGTCTAGTCTTTATCAGTGGCAATACTTTCAGCATTTTGCTTTCTGAGCATTGACCAGAATCTCCAATCAAACTCAATATACAGAATTCTTGGGCTTCACCAGTCTGCTTCTCCAAGCTTTTCCAAACTTTTCCTATGAATCAGTCCCAAAAGCTTCTAAGCCACATGATAGGGCAGTTTGCCAGCAATAACCCCACTTCTGGTACCAAAACCTAAACCTAGCTTAGTCACTTTCCTCATTGCTGGGACAAAATACCTGACATCTACAATTTAAAGGAGGAAAGGTTTATTTTGTTTCAAGGTTTGCAGAAGTGTCAGTCTATGGTGAGCTGTCTGCATGGCATGGAAGAGAAAATGCTTGTGACATGGTGAAGTAGAACCAAAGAGCATCAAGAGAGAAGGGGGGAAGACAATGAAACCTCCAAGACTACTTCCCTAGTGACCCATCTTTTTGATCACACCTCACTTCTTAACATCAAGCCAGCTATGTCACTTCCATAATCCAATTACCTTCTGAAGGACCTGCCTGGAGTCACATGCAGTTTTAGGGGCTGTCTAGATAAAAACCATAATAGGGCCATTACTACAATAGTCTTCTATGTTACTAAAGCTCCCTTTTTATTTTGACATCCATCATACAATTTATTTCCTTTGAATAAACTGTGTAATTATGTGGCTGGTTTGCTGCCCTCTTTCTCCTCTTCTGGCTTTATTATCCTCTTTCCTCAAGAAAGTGTTAAAATGTGTGTTCACCTGTGTAAAACAGAACAAAAATTATACTGGTTTAAGTAAGATTGAGTTTTTTTCTTTAAACTGGTGTGGTTTCTGAGCTCTGAGTATCTTCAGCAGCCTGACCTTTTTTTTTTTTTATAAGAAATAAAAAACAAACAAACAAACAAAAAAACCTCTCCATAGGGTTTTCTTTGTGTTGTTTTCTTATTGTTTGCAATTCATGATTGCACTGAAACCTGCAAAAAGTGAGGAATGGAAAGATGAAATTGTGCACATTGCCTTTAAGAATACTAGTCATGAGTTCTATGCTTTTACTATCTCATTTGCTAAAAATTACTTGTATGACTCAATTTAGCTGCAAAAAAGAAGACAGCCGTTAATCTGAGTAAATATCAAAGTCAAATGCTATTACTATAAAATAAAGGGAAGATCAATATTGGAGTTAAATTGGCATTGTGTTTCTTTGTTTTGTTGTTTAGAGACATAGTTCTGGCTGGCAGACTTACTGTGTACTCCTGGATGGCCTCAAACTTGCCATAATGCCCTGGCCTTAACTTCTTGAGTGACGAGATTTTAGGCATGTGCCACCCACCTGACAGTTTTTCAATTTAAGTATAATTTCTTCCAACAAGACTTGCCTAAAACTTAAGACCAATTCTTTCTTGTGGAATTTCCTGGCATTCCATATTTCTCCCCAGAGGCCTTTGTTCTTGGTCATTATTGGTCCACAACAATTATTTCTCTTACCTTGTACATGGGCCAGGGGCAACATTCGTATTTACAACACAATTTTCTTAGTACCTAGAATAGTGTCTGGGACATTATAGGTAACTGATGCATATTTGTCATACAATAACTGTCCAGGGCAAGAGCAATTTCATATTGGCCCAGAAAAAAGAAGCCTGGTTGCTTTTATAATTTTACTGTCTGCATTATGCTTTTGAATTGTAAATGAAGAAAAAAATAACATGAAAAATGTCAACCAAAAGTTAGGGTTTGGTTAACAGCAAGTAAGAAGCTGTTGAAAATAAATGGTCCTCCATCTCTATTAACTGTAATTAAAAACAATTCTTGGACATGTGGTTCAATAGAACAATATAATGGTTTTCACAGCATAGTCAGAAAACCAAAGTAAAACACTGTTAACATTTTTCTTTTGTATAAAGTAAAGATAACTCTCAAATTATAGAAAGAAATCTGAATATGAATAATCCAAATTGCCATGCCTTTTGGCAGCAGCTTACTTTTTAAAATTATTTTTCAGGGAAATTACAAACAAGTTCTCAATTCCAAGCTCTCAAATGTAATTACTGTAAAACTCATTCAATGGTAAATATTTTTACTATGTAAAAATGCTTCGCAAAGTATTTTTTTCTGTTTTTTTTAAATGTACACATTTGAAGAACCAAGAAACTCATAGAGCAATGCATATTTCTTCCATTTTGTTTTAAAGAACATAATACTGAACTAAAAATACATGAAATATGGCATTTAAAAAAATTGTCAGCCTCAGGGATCAAGTTATTGCTAACCTCATAATATGAATTTGGAACTATTTCCCATAGCTCATGTTTTGGAAGATTTAAACAATATTAGTAATAAATCTTTGAACATTTAGTAGTATTTCACCATGAAGCCTTCTGGTCCTTGGATGTTTTATTGGTGGGTTTTAAAATCAATCCTTCAATCTCTTTATTTTTGTTGCCTATTCAAGTTTTCTATTTCTTCCTAAATCAATCTTAATAGGTTGCCTTTTTCCAGAAATGTATCTATTTCTCTTGGTTACCCACTTTTTTGGCGTATAACTATTCATGATCATTTCTTGTGATCCTTTTAATTTCTGAGGCATCTGTTATAATGTCCCCAATTATATTTCTGATTTTATTGGCTTGAGTTTTCTATTTTTTTCTTAGTCTAAGGACTTGATAATTTTGTTTACTTTTTCAAAGAAATTATTTTATTGGCTTTTCTATGGTTTTTCTGTTCTCTATTTGATTTGTTTCTGTTTTGATCTTTATTAGTTCCTTCCTTCTTCTAACTTTGGGTAGAATTTGCTCTTTTTCTAGTTCCTTGAGGCATAATACTAAATTTTTGATCTAGATCTTTTTAATGTAGGCATTTATTGCCATGAATTTCTCTCTTTGAATTGTTTTTACCATATTTCACAGGCTTTGACATGCTGCATTTTCATTGTCAATTGTCTCGAGATATTTTTAAATTTCTCCTTTGATTTCTTCTGTGACCCTACTGGTTGTTCTGGACTGTGTTGTTTAATTGTCACATATTACTATCTTCAAAAATCTTTGGTAAAATACAAGTAAAGTGAGTTGAACAAAAGATCATCAAAAAGATCACTATGGCATGATCAATTAGGACCTATTCCCAAGCCTGAAGATGGGTTTAACACATGCAGGTAAGACAATATGCTCTGTCACAATAACAAAATGAAAGGTAAAAACCACATGATCATTCTCAATTGATAGAGAAAAGTACAGTATCTGTTCTAATAACCCCCTTAACAGTTTAAATATAGAAGGAAATTTCCTTAACATAACAAAGTACATTTATTGAAAAAAAATCCTACAAGTGACATATAGCCGATGTCAAGAATATAGTCAACAACTAAAAACATTTCTACTAGGACTTGGTTCAACATAGGGATACTTATTCTTGCCACTTGTATTCATCATAGTACTGGAGGTGCTAGTAAGGACAAGTAGACAAGAAAAAGAAAAAAAAGACACCTAATTAGAAGAGGAAAACTTATCCCTGTTTGTAGATGACATGATGCTATACATGGTAACCCATAAAGATTACACATACATGCCTACATGCACAGACACACAGACACACACACATACACAATTAAATAAATTAAGTGAATTTGCAGAATGTAAAAATCAACAGACAAAAATCAGTACTTTTTTTGTGGAACTGGGGAGTACTGTTTCAATACATGAAAAACTATTAATAAACTTTATCAAAGAAGTAATGTATCTGTACACTGAAACAAAAAATGTTGGTGCAGAGTCTGAAGAAGAAACAAATAAGTAGAGATTTCATTAGTATTACTAAAATGTCCACACTACCAAAACTATATGCAGTTTTGAGAAAATTCCTGTCAACATTCCAATGACATTATTCATGTAAAACAATCCTAAAATCTGTTTTAAATTTTTTTCTCTTTAAAATAATATATATAATATATAATTATAAAATAAGTTATCTCTCTATCGCTCTCTATCACTATCTGTATCTCTCTTTCTATCTCTATCTCTTTCTCTCTCTCTCTATCTCTGTCTCTATCTCTATCATCTCTATCTCTATCTTTATCATCTCTATCTATCATCTCTCTCTCTCTCTCTCTCTCTCTCTATCTCTATCTATCTCTATCTCTATCTCTATCTCTATCTCTATCTCTATCTCTATCTCTATCTCTATCTCTATCTCTATCTCTATCTCTATCTCTATCTCTATTTGTAAGAGTCTGACTAGCCCAAATTACTCTGAGAAAGAAAATCAAAGTCAGGGACATTGCATTTTCTGAATTAAAATTATGTTGTGAAGCTGCAATAATCAAAACAGTATAGCACAACATAGTACTAGTGTGAAAACAGATACACACATCAATGAAACACAGTAGAGAGCCCCAAAATACATGAAAACATAGTCAACCTTTTTTAGCAAGGGGACAAAGGGACATAAAGAACAATCTTTTCAATAAATGATGCTGATTAAAGCTAATTTCCATTTGAAAATAAATTAGACACCTACACAAAAATCAACTGAAAATAGATTTAAAAGGGGGAATGTGAGGCCTTAAACATAATAATTCCACAAGGGAACATGGAGGAAAATGTTCTCAACATTGGCTTTAGCAACAATGCTTTGTATGAGACCAAAAGTTCAGGTTACAATTTTTTTTTGTAAAAGTTTGACTATCTCAAATAAAAAACTGCACAACAAACAAAATAAGCAATAACATAAAATGCTGACTAAGAACTGGAAAAATATTTGCAAACCATATATCTGATAAGACACAAAAAACTTTTATAATAATATAAAGAAAATAATCCAATTAAAAATGGGCAGCAGACTTGAACAGATGTTTTCCACAGAAGGAATAAAAATAGCTCAGCATATTAAAGCACCGGCAAGCAGGCACAGAGGCCAGGGGTTCAATCCAGGGGCTTGGAGTGCTGGTCCTGCCCTCAGGGTGTGCTGAGAGTGCAACTTAGACTGACGTGGTAGCGTGTGCCTGTACTGCCAGCTCTTGGGAGGCTGTGAACAGGAGAATCACTATGAGTCCGATATAGTAGTGAGACCCTGAACACCCTGTAGACCCTTCTCTAAAATACAAAAAAAATTAAAATATATATATATATATATATATATAGAAAGACACTCAACTCACTAATCTTCAGGGAAATGAAAATTAAAGCCACTCTCATTTCACCTAACACTCATGGCTGCTATTAACAACAACAACAGATAAATAATGGTGAGAGTATGGAGAAAGAAAATTCTAGTGTGCCATTGCTAGGGATACAAATTGAACAGAGAGGATAGAAAACTGTACAGAGGTTCTTGAATTAAAAATAGAATTACCATAAAATTTCAGCTGTCCTTTTCCTGGATAAATACACAAAGCAGTTGAAATCCTTATTTTGAAAAGATATGTGCACATACTCCCAAGTTTACTGTAACACTATTTATAGTAGCTAAGATAAGGAAATAAAATAAATTCTCGTGAATAAATGGCATATAAATGTATTCCTATCTGTACTTGTGTCTATCTACATCTGTATCTGTACCGATCCCCACAGAGCATTTCTTCTATCAACGTGCTCATACTACAATTAGCAAAGGAGAAAGCTCCTAACATACAGCTCGGGCAAATGTATTGGACAATTGTTTTTCTTTAGCGACCAGGCAACTGGTTTTCAAATTAATGATACTGTCAGTTTCAAAAATCACTCCACCAGAATCTTGAGCTTTGTAACAAAAGGGATGATTTTTAGGTATTCTGCCTTAACCGACATTAATACTTTCATAAGGAAACTATAACATGATATATTTCCTTCATTTTTTTTTATATGTCAGTACTTACATTTTAATAATAAGATCCAATTAAAAATGGGCAGCAGAATTGGATAAATGTTTCTCCAAAGAAGGAATAAAAATGGTGAATAAGTGTATGAAAAGTGCCAGCCAAATAGCTCAGCAAAATGAAGCACCAGCAAGCAGGCACAGGGGCCAGGGGTTCAATCCCCAGGCTTGCAGTGCCGGTCCTGCCCTCAGGGCATGCTGAGACTGCAGCTGAGACTGCCTGTGGTAGTGTGTGCCTGTAATCCCAGGTCGTGGAAGGCTGTAAACAGGAGAATCACTATAGGAGAATTAGGCAGGGCTGGCCAAATAGCTCAGTGGATTAAAGCACCTGCAAGCAGGAACAGGGGCTGGGAATTTGATCCTCGGGCATGCCATGCTGGCCCTGCCCCCAGGGCATACTGAGACGGTGATTGAGACTGGACATCATGGCATGCACCTGTAATCCCAGCTCTTGGGAGGCTATAAACAGGTGGATCACTACCATGGTGACGAGTCCAATTTAGTAGTGAGACCCTGAACATTCTGTAGACCCTTCCCTAAAATACTGAAAAAGAAAAGAAAATTAGACAACTTTGAAATTTGTGCCTCACGAAAAGTGCTACTGGGGTTTCTTTTATAGTAATACCATTTTCATTCTGTTTGTATGGATGTTAATGTCCACACACATAAAGAAAAAAAGATGGAGAATTGCCCTTAAATCTTATCAGCAAAATGCGGCTCAGTGATTAGTGTCCAATAGAAACATGAGAGCATTTCTGTTTTATTTTTGCTTCGTCACTGAACTAATATTCACTGATAACATGCTAGCCCTGTCCCCAGGCCCAATGAGCAATTGACCGAGTCTGGGCCTGGTGGTGCACACCTGCAATCCCAGTGCTGGGAGGCTTGAAACCAGGAGGATGACTATGAGTCCAAGCTGCGTAGTGAGACCCTGCACAAAATACATTTTAAAAAAATTCATGGATAAGATCAGATTTTCATGTAAGCAATGTGTCACTCTCACACTATGACCTATTTTAGAGGGCAAGATCTAAAATCACAAATTCAAAGAAATAATGCTTATTGAGGGATCACTTGTTCCTTATGAAATCAGGAAAACTGTGAAAACCAGAAGGCTCTAATTTTTAACTGTCATTCATTATGTATGACAGTTTAAAAGGTCAGGTTTTATATTGCTTTATGAACCAGCAGAGTCAAGGTCATGGGGAGAAAGGGGGAAGTCCACAGGGCAGTTAAGAAGTCAGTTTTCTTAAATTACATTGTGAGCATATAGAATTCTTTCTGATAGATAATCATTTAAAGAAGAGCCTTAAAAATCCAGTAACATAACGCTTACAAGTGACATGACAGAATGTGAGAATTAAAGCAATGAGCATTTTTTGTTCCTACAGAAGTAAATTTTGTTGCGTACATTTAACGTTTACAATGCAATATTGTGGGACACATAGAGATAGTAAAATGATTTTCATAGTAAAGTAGATAAACATTATCATTGTATATCATTATCTTTTAGTATGACAACATATTTAACCAAACTTGCAAATGCAACACAATTTTATTAACTTCAGTCTTTCTATTCTGTGTTAACTGTGAAACATTTTATTGTTTTCAAATATTTTGCATTATGAAAGCCCCATGTGCACTTGTTTAAATGAAATCCTCCTTAAGGTAAAGACATAAGCATGTTAAGAAAGCGTGATAAACCAAGGTTTACTTGGGCAAAACACTTCTGTCCCGTGTGAACTCTGAAGAGAACCCATGGGAGAAGATGCAGATTGCCTGCTGAGCCAGGCCCCAGTTCTCTTTCCTGGAAATCTGGTCCTTCCACAGAACTGCCTGGAAACCAACGAGAGAAAATTAATGTGCCAGCCAGAGCAGAGAACATGGAAGTCTGCTGCTGTTAATACTACAGGTCATAAAAGTCACTCAAAGGGAGCTCTTTCAATAGGGTGCCAACAATGGCTTGGTATATAATTCTCTCATGAATTTTATTTTTTCCTTCTGAAAAGAAGTTTTTTTTTTTTCTCTCTCTCTCAAAGAGTAATGGTACCATTAACAGCCCCAGAGTACAATGTGAATGAGCTTTCAAAATTTTATTTTAATTACAAGAGAAATACAACCTCAGTACAGATGACCCCCAAAGGAAATACTTCTAACGTGAGATAAAAATCACTTAACATGTTGACATATTTAATGATGTATATTGCCTTGAAGCCAAAAGATTGGCATTATTGTTGAAAATTATTATTTTTAAAATTTGAATATATTTTATTTTAATGGCTATGAATACATTTTAAGCAGAAAGCAAAATGACTATTTTTTTCTAGCAGAGATTGAGGGCCTCCTCACTACACCATATCCCCAATCCTTTCTTTCTTATTCTGAGTCAGTCTTGGTAACTTGTAAAGTTGCTCAAATTGGACTCAAGTCTTGCAATCCTGCCACCTCACCCCTCAGAATGCTGGAATTACAGGTGAGCATTACTATGCTGGCTAATTTGGTTTTAAGCTGATATGGTAATATTGTAAAGAAAAGTAAGGCATTGTACTGTTGAAGATTCTATGTTGAAATTGCCCTCAAAATGCTTATATGAGGGCTGGCCAGATACCTCATCAAACGAAAGGGCCTGTAATCCCAGTGCTTGGAGCCTGAAAACAGGAGGATCACTACTAGTCCAATCTGTGTAGTGAGATTCTTTCGATCCTGTAGACCCTGTACTAAATACATGAAAAAAATTAAAAGCAGGCATAGGAGCCCAAACACAAAAGCATCTTGTCATTTTCTAACCTAAATGCTGCTTTAAAGTTAGTTCTTTCTCTTTCCCTTTCCTCCTTCCCCTTTAAAATATTTGATTGTGTGTGTGTGTGTGTGTGTGTGTGTGTGTGTGTGTGTGTGTTTTAGGGAAGTGTCTACAGGGTGTTCAGGATTTCAGTACTAGATCAAAATCTCAGTTTACAGCCTCCCAAGAGTTGGGATCACAGGCGTGCGCCACCACGTCCAGTTGCAATCGCTGTCTCAGCGCTCCCTGGGGGCAGGGCTGGCATGGCAGGCCTGGGATAGAACCCCTAGCCCCTGTGTCTGCTTGATTGTGTGTGTTTAAGGTTATGTTCACCAGGACAAGCAAAGCAGCACTATTAGCAGATCAGTTGTGGAGATACTTGTCCTAGTAGACATACTTCACAACTTCGGCTATTTCTACTGATGTGAAATGATGTCTTGTGTAAATGTTTCATAACTCTATATTAGACATTGTGTCCAAACCCTGCAGTGTATCTGTTCCTGTCACTGCTGAAAAGCAGATGAGCAGTTACAAAACTGACAAATGTAAAACTCAGTTTTTAGTGACCCAATGCTGGAAACAAACCTTTCTCTTTGCCATCAGCTTATTCTCCTTTGGAGGTTACTCTTTTCAAGCATGGAAGTTGCTAGACTTCTTGAAAATACGGAGAATGCAGGGGAGAGCAGCTGCAAGTGCAATTTCCTAAATCTCACTGAGACCTAGGAAGACTTGATGCCTAGAAGTAAATTATAGAATGTACCCAATCACGCTATATCCTGGTAACCAATGGCTATGACGGCAGGAGCAGGGGATGAGCTATAAACGAGTGTCACCTGTTAATCATGGAGATGAGGCTGCAAGGGACTTCAGAACACTTTGAAAAAAGCTGTCATGAGCAAAGCCAACACTTACCTCTTGTGATCAGTGCTGTGCTGCAAATCACCCATTCTGGTTCTTTTCTTACAGCTTTGGTTCCATCTCTGTAGATTTTGTGCCCTGGATCAGTAATACTTTACTGATTTTCCTGATGAATATTCAATAGTGAATCTTGTCCCCGCCTCACAAAAAATGCTGTGACGGGCTCTCGCTGTTCTGTTTTCAGCTGGGAGCAACTATAGAAACAACTGTGATTTTTAAATTTCAGAAGGTTGAACATGGAGACTCCATGCTTGTTGCTTGCTCTTTCACCTGACAGGACAGCAATGATTGCTTTACATAAAGTAAAATGAACTCACACACTTATCAGTAGCTGATAGATACCTGTCCTGCGATGATTGGTAGCTAGACCTGAGACTAACAAATGCTCACCTAAGATGTCTTCAGCATGTTTAAAACCACAAAAATTTCAGGGGCACAGATGTGGATGCATGATTCATCTTGAGGGGCCAAGGAAGATAACTCGACGGTCTAAGCCTGGTGAGTGAAAAGACCCTGGCTTGATCCCATGAACTGCTGAACCGGCCACCAAAACTGGGCATGGTAGTGCATGATGTAGTCCTGGTGCTAGGGAGGCTGAGACAGGAGGATCACTATGAGACAGAGCTGTGCAGTGAGATTCTGTACCAAATAAATAATAAAATAAAAATTAAAAAATGATTCATCTTGATTCTCTGTCATACCAGTGGGAAAACAGCACGTTAGATGAGATATCTTGAGGTGGGGAGAGAGCAAAAGTATGAAAACAACCCCAACCTACAGAATAACATGCATCACAGTGGTGAATTTTACAGTGTTGCTTGCTCTCTGGGATTGGGCGGTCCTGTCACAGCTGATCTCTTGGCAAACCACTTTTGGGGACAGGGATGGCTCTCACTGGTGCGAGTTTTCATCTTGCCTCAGAAAACGAATAAGCCTGGGAGACCCTGAGGAATAAAGGTTCCTTTTCCTGCTTTTCCAAAGCCAGAGTTGTGGGTCTCCACCCTGCTTGTTCCACAGATGCTGTGAGAACCCATTAGGTGCCCGGCATCATAGCTCGGCCCAAACACAGTGCAGTAACCCAGCAACTCGATCAAAGCCAAACTGTCAGGAGGCCTGTCTCGTGACTGATGGGGACGATGCCGTGCCCGAACTCAGTGAGACACTGGAGCCCCACTTACACAATACAGCAATGGCAGATTGTCAGGGCCAAACGAGATAGGCCAGGGAAGGCTGTGGGACTCTGCTGTGGACGCTCATTTGAATCTCTCTCATCCCTTCAATAATTTCTCTCCTTACTGGCCATTGGTAAAGGTAATCAACATTTTGGCTTTTAAATTTTTATTGTTTGAGGGCTTCTCTTTGGAACTGGCTTGCCATTTCCATGAAGAGACAGTCTGACTTTCTATAAGGCCAACTGCATACCATATACAATAAGTGCGGGGTGTATAGCACACTTTGAACTTTCTCTGCTTACATTTGCCATTGCTGTTAGGGAAGGACCTGCTCTTATGACTTATCACTGCCACAGCATCTGGAAAGATGATCATCATTTGCAACCAGCCTTGTTTTCCTCTCTTGACTGTGACTCAATCTCACGCTGTCATCATGCCCATTAGTGGCCATGCTGACTCAAAGGAAAGGACGGACAGGAGTCTCACCCAACACGGCATGAAAGCAAAGATAATCCAATATATCAAAATTGCCGCCAACACTACAAAGGAAAGGGGTGATTCTGAAGCAGAAAGGTTTAACTTCTCACAATTTATTTTGATTACTCTGTCAGTGTCATTGCTAATGTTTTATTCCATCAGAAGGTATTTTCTGAATGGAAGAGTAGAGGGTCTGAGACGGTCTTGGTGAGTGATGGCTATGGAATATGTTATAATCATGTCCCTAATGTGTGTTTGTCTTCTGCAATACTCTTTGGAAATTATGATGCCATTAGCCAAGAATCTGCTAGTAATGCAAGAATGTCATGTGTGGGGTAGGTCATTGTTTAAATTAGCAATCCCCTGAAAAAACTAAATTACTTTATGACTGCAATGATTGCCAAGCACAAGTATTTCTGGTTAGTTTACACTTAACTCTTTCAAAAGATGGATCATTTAATTTCTTTATTAAATGAACCAAAAATCATTTATCAATTTAAAACTGGAAAGAATACTAACACTCATATACTTTACCAAAGCTAAGCCTTAATTGTTTTCTTTTCCAGTTTCCCTTAATATACAAAGAGAAATTTCAGTCTTGCAGTCAGAAGTCACATTTTGGAGAAGCCATTACACTTAATTCATTTTAATTTTGCTTCCTTGAACTTTTTTATAGTTTATCCGTACAATACCAGCCACTTCTGCTTTTCCTTTGATGCTTTTTAAGGATAATGAGGGTTTTTTTTCCTTTCCTGAAATATTAGCATGAGTTTGTGATTCTGTCCTTTGTGTTGTCACTTTTTCCACAATCATTGTGATGCTCACATTGTTTTTCAGGGTTTTTTTTTTTTGTTGTTGTTGTTGTTCTTTTTGTATCCCTCTCTCTAATGAAAGGGAGTGACCATATTTTTTTTTTCATATTTTCAATGAGTGGAATGATTCTTGTCAGTTTTCACCTAAAACATCCTTTGCAGCTAGGGGGAAGGGAAATAATGATTACTTTCTTCTTTGTTTAAGTTGAGGTAAGAGATTCAGGGTATGATTAAGACTCTGCTGTTACTACAGTAGGAGCTAGCTAAGTATGAGGAAGAAGAAGCTATGGAAATATTAACCAAGACTCTATGTGATCTTTCTGAGGTATTCAGAGACCTCAGGGAATAATATTCCAAAGAACCCAGAGTATGTAAGTTTAGAATGAGGATAAGGGAGTAGCAAGTATTTGAATAACTGTACACTCACAGGAATCCCAGTCCCTCATACAAGGAGGTGAATATGCCCAAACCAAACTGCAGCAGATGGAGTTTGTATCACAGGAGTTGGAAATTTGGATGCAGAAATGGCAGTGCTAGTCCCTGAGGGAGCTAGAAGTGAAGTGGGACAAGCTCTTCAGGAGGAGAGAAAGCCATTATTCAAAGAGATAAGGATTGGAAAATGAAATTTGCAAACATAACCATTTATAATAGTACAGAAACCACAAAATACTAAAGCATAAATCTGGTAAAATACATGAAAGATCTGTACTGAAAACTATAGAGTACTGTAGTGCTGTGAAAAGTTAAACTAAACTTCATAAACAGGAAGACATCGCATTACTTAATTTGGGATCATGAAGATTGACATCTTAGTTTTCTTCTCCATGTTTTATAGTTTTGACTCCTGTGCTAGGATCTTTGATTCAATATGAGTAAATTTTTGTATACACGTGAGGCAAGGATTCAGTTTCACTCTTTTGAGAGTCAGGTATCCAACACAATTTGTTTTTTAAATTAATTAATCTATTTAATTGCATTGAGAAACAAATATCAATGAGAGAGTTTCAAAGCTGATTAATGGGACAGTTTCAATAATTAATGCCTTGTACCTTGTTATCTTCTTAGTGGTTATTCATAGTATAAGAAGCAGACAGGATATCCTGTCCAAACACTATTAGTACAAATCTTTCTTCTCATTGAGTTAAGAAAAAGTAGCTGTATATGTATCCTAACTATTCTGTATATACAAATACAAAATGGTAGGTTTTTCATTATCATTTCTGTAACTACTTTTAAAGCATCTTCTATTGCATGAGTATTTTGTAAACCATTCAGTGTCTTGTGCATAATGCTGGGTTTTGGTCTTAATATTAAACATGTTAACTGTTTCTGTGGACTGAAGTCTACTGTTGTTATTCTGAATCTCTTGTTATCTGTGAGAGACATAGCCTTATGAGGGTGGTGAAGCAGAGAAGAGTTTCAAATCTTGTCCCAAGCTTGTCCCTTTTGTAAGAATGGCTGAACTCAGTCTGGCAGGACTGACTCTCAAGTTTGGATAAGAGGAAGTAACAAAGAAAAGGAAGTTACTTGCTAGTAAGGCTAAGTATGGAAAAATCCTAGGAGCTAGCATTGGGATGGTTTGAACTTTTTCTTTTACGTATCTGAAAAAGAAATGAAGTAAATGATAAGATCTCCAGCTTTGCAGATGACATGCTTGTATAGACAAGAAATGCTAAGTTGGAGTATAACAGCCTTCAGATCTACAAGTTCCAGCATGGTAAAAGAATCTGGGCAAAAGTATCTTTCATAATTCTAAGGCTCTGAGCTCTCAATTATAACTCAGGAGAAAGATCTAGAAATGGTTTGTCCTGAATGGAATTAGGCACTTTTCTAAACCCAGGTTCAGATTTGCTTATGTTTTTGTTAGTGGCTGATAGTGCATTCTCTCTGTATGCTATGCTAGGTGCTAAATACGTAATCCTACTCCATTCATGACACAATCCAGTGAATCAGGTACAGCGATTGCCTACATTTTATTCAATAAGGTTAATTAACTCACTTGAGTTCCTACAGCTCGTATATGTTAGAGGGCACAAAAAGCTCAATGGGTGAAACAACATTCATCTCTTCATCATGCAGCAAATTCAAATGAATAGTGTTTAATAGACATGGTCTAGAATATGTCAGTGAACAAAACAAAAAATCCCCCTCTGCTCCTATGGGTTATGTTTTAGTAAGAATATAAAGAAAACCAATAATAGCTATGTTAAGATTAACAACTAGATGGAATATTAGAAAGCAAAAAGTAAAATGGAAAACGATTTTTAAAAGTAAAGAAAAATATAGGAAGTAGAGATTAGCAAGACCCAGAGGGGATAGAGGATAGGAGTAGTTATTATTTAATAAAATGATAATAGTCATTCTCAGGGAGAAAGTAACAATAGAGCCAAAATTTTAACAAAGTGAAGGGTTACCCATGTAGGTTTGGAGTAACAGTGAAGGTACCTGGTATGTTTAGAAAAAAAAGGAAATGGTGGGGCTGGCGTGGAATGGAGTCAGAGCTGGTGGCAGGATGTGGTGATATGGGAGGTCCCAGTGGCTTATGGAAGGCCACTGTAAGACTTTTAAATTATATTTAGGTGAACCCGAGAGGTCATGACCGAGCCTGCCAATTATGCTATTGTGTCTCTACCACTACTTTCTGATGTTCTGATGCTCTAATACATAGAGAGAGGAACAGGGTGGAGGAGTAACTGAGACATAGAGCAGTGGAAATCCTTCTATCTCTACATACCTTTTACAGTGAGTATTTCTACCTTAAGGAAATTTTTCTTCCACAATTTGAATAATGAGAAGCTAACTGAGGTTTACAAAATCATCTTGAAATGCAAATAACAACCTAGCAAGCACAAGGCCCTGAGTTGAATCCGCTGGTACTGCAAAAAACCAAGACAAATAACACTTTGAGACTGCCCCTGTTTGTATATGTGTCTCCTCGAGAATCACTACACTTATCTACTGAGATTAGTTTCTTTTAATCTAGTTACTACACAGTTTTTGATATAGCTTATATCTAGATGGCCAACAAAACTTCCTGCACTCATTGGTGGGGCATTTAGAAGGTGGCTGGAACACATGTGTGTGATGCTGGACCAGGGCATGTGATATTGGGACTAAGGGTGTGTGGTACTGGATTAGCCCACTGGCTATTAGTACCGTTCTGGTTATGGATAGTGGAAAGGCCCACCCTGGGTGTGAGCGGCACCAACAATTAACTGCATGGAATAAAAGGGGAAGAGGGAGAGGAGGCTGCTGCCCTGCTGTCTACTTTACCATGGACTGCCTCTCCTCTGGTCCTCTACCATGTCACCTTGCCTTGAAGCCAGCCAACTATGGACTGAAGCCCCTACACAGTATGAGTTGAAGTAAATCTTTTTTATTTTTTATTTATTTATTTTTTTATTATTATTATTATTTTTTTTTTTTGGTCTTTTTGAGACAGGGTCTTACTATGCAGTTGAGGCTGGCCTTAAGCTCACTTTGTAGCTCAGGCTGGTCTCGAACTCACAACAATCCTCCTGCCTCAGCCTCCCGAGTGTTGGGATTACAGGCATGCGCCACCATGCCCGGCAAAGTAAATCTTTTTTAAAAATGTATTTACTACAGGATCTACAGGTTCTCACTACAGAGATCAAACTCATAGTGATCCTACTGTTTTCAGCTTCCTAAACACTGGGATTACAAGTGCACATCACCCCTACCCAGTCTCAATTGCCATTTAAGTGTGCCCCTGGGTCGGAGCTGGCCCAGTACTCCAGGGCTCGAATCCTGGTCCCTGAGCCTGCCTAAGCAGGTGCTTTAGTCCATTGAGCTATCTGGCCAGCCTTATTGTGAGTTGAAATAAATCTTTCCTCCTTCAGCTTGTGTGTGTTGAGTATTCTGTCTCAGCTATGAGAAAAGTGACTAAGACACTTTCCCTCCTCTATACTTAATTGACAGTGACTCTGTTACAAGTTATATTGCAGGTCATTCTCTGAAGAACATTACGGTGTTAATTCTCTGGAAATATTTTTCTAAAATAATACATTCCTAAATAATTTTAAGAATGTTATATCTTAAAGTAGATCTAAACACTAAGGTTATAATGCACTTAAATGGCATGATACACATGCTTCTTCTCAGTACTAAGGAGGCTGAGCCAGGAGGATTGCTTCAAGTGCCAGGCCAGTCTGAGCTACAGAGTGAGATTCTGTCTCAATTAGAAAAAAAAAAGTTTAAGTGGAAAATATAAGATTCTTTGCAGGAGACAAGAGATGCCTACTCATAGCCACTCGGGAGAGCCACTGTACTTGCTGATATAAATCTGAATTACATGCATTCGCTTTGTCACTACATAAGGCTATGCAATAGTGGTGGTTAAGGGCTCTGGAGCCTGAATTAGCTTAGATACCAATTGAACTTTGTATGTGAATTTGAACAAATTACTCATCTGTACATGCCCCATTTTTCAATTCAATTTAGTTTTTAACAAGTGGTGCTAATAGTATCTTCCTAAGAAATTTGGTGGGGAGCTATACAAACCAATGAATGGGAAAAAAAGTAACATCCTTTCTTCACCTTTCACAAGGTCTGGGGCTGATACACATATAACACAAAAAAGATTAACAAGATAAAGCCTAACACAGTTATTCCATCAGAGTTTTATGTGATAGAGAGCCTTCAAAAATTAGGTCCAAAGACCTAGGGAAAGCTATGACTTTTTTCCTGCTTAAATTTGATGAACAGTACTTGTGCTGAAAAATGATTAGACAAAAGGTATCAACTAATGAAAATGGGCTAGTGTGAAGAACTCAGAAGGCCTGTTATTTTCAGCTTCTGCTCAGCCTCTATATGTAACATAGGACTCTGCTGGCTCAAGGGTTTCATGCCCTACTTTCATAAGGTAGGTCAGAAAATTTTAATGGCCAGCCAGGGAACAGAGAAACGGGGAAGCTCAGTGTGACCCTCCTATTTCTTTCTTCTTCTTTTTTTTCTTTTTTATGAGGACAAAAATGTATGTATTTAGAATTAGCTAGCTGGACTCAGTTTAGATGATTCCAATTTTGTTGGCAATATCCAATGCATCATAATCAGGAGCCACTTGAATGTATGCCTTCTTCTCTCCATCCGGCCTGGTTAGGACATTGACTTTGGCAATGTTGATGTCATAGAGCTTCTTTACAGCTTATTTTATCTGGTGCTTGTTGGCTTTGACATCTATAATGAACACGAGTGTGTTGTTGTCCTCGATCTTTTTCATGGCTGACTCTGGTCATGGGGAACTTGATGATAGCATAGTGGTCAAGCTTGTTTCTCCTGGGGCGCTCTTCTGAGGATATTTGGGCTGCCTTTGGAGCCGCAGTGTCTTAGGATGGAGGAAGGTGGGTGATGTTCTGTGTATCTTCCTTTTGTGGCTGTGGATGCCTTTCAGCACGGCCTTCTTGGCCTTCAAAGCTTTTGCTTTTGCTTCAGCTTTGGGAGGGACGGAGTCTTCCTTCTTTGCCTTTGATACCATCTTGGTAAAAAGGTAACACTCCTATTTCTACGGCCCTCCAGTCTCCTTGAGTTTGAAGGACTCTGGAGTAGTGTTTTCTGAGCATGGATGCTAGTATATGTGAAATACTGTATCTCAAGTGGCATTCCCACATAGTAGCTATTAAATCAAGGCTATCCATTAAAGAACATTCAACCGAACTTTTTATTTTCATTACGTTTATTTAGTCTCATTTCCATCAGCTATAAACTTATGAGGTTTGATTCTTGGACCTTACATCTAACTTAGTATATACTGTAGGCCATTTTAATTTTAATTGATTTAATCCACATTTAAAAATGTAGAAACAGGCTACTCAGCATTTGAACCCTCAATTCTCTCCAGATGTCATAAATCATCTGCTAAGTTCCTTATTCTAGTCCAACTGGAATAAAAGTGTACAGTTTTTTAAACCTATACTGGAAGGAGTTATTTTTCAAATCATGGAATTTTTGTTTTGTTTTTAATCTCCCCCTCATTTGTGACATCAAAATAAAGCCCCAGAATGCATGACAACTGTGATCTAGAGTCACTGAGTTTTGGTTAATTTGTTTTATTTTTCATGGTTTATAGACATAAATAAAGTAGCAAAATAGGTTAAATATTTTTGTTATAGTTTCTTCCAGTGGTAATATAAAAGTATTATTTCAATTCACACTGCTTTTTGTATGAAAAGTTAAAGTGCTCTCATCCCTATTTCTTTCTAAGGCATGGAGGACTAAATATGCAAAGGGGGTTGGATCTGAGCTTAAGAGGAAAAGTGGTGTTTTCTTTGCATAACAAAGCAAAGGTGGCTGGAAGGCAGAAGGTAGAGGGGCAGAGCCCACTGGTGTGGTAAGAGGTTGCTGCTTAGATTAGGCTAAAGGCAACAGGGCAGTTAAAGAATCTTGGAGAACAGGGGTCAACAGTGAAGTCAGAAGCCATGATGGCAGCTACAGACACTAATGGTAATGTGAGTGAAGCATCACACAGCAGTTGATGACGTGAAGGGTGCACTGGGGCACCACGGGGCAGATGAGAGGCCCCTACAGCTCGTGCACAGGCCCCAGCTATGCTACCAGTGGGAGCTGATGAGCCTTTTGAATGTGGGCCCAGTGGTAGGTCTTAGATTACTGGGGCATGCCCTAAAAGGGGATTGGGGTGCCGCTCTCTCCTCTTTCCTGGGAGCCATGAGGCGAATAGCTTGTTCTGCCGTGCAATCCAGTTAGAACGTTCTGCTGCTCCATAGTCCGCAGAGTAATGTGCCCAACTGACCAGAGACTGAAGCCTCCAAAACTGTGAACTAAGATAAACCCTTCTTTCTTACAAAGTATTTTGTTCCAGTAATGGAAAGCTGACTAATACTAATAAAATATCCTCTTAATGAATGTACCTTTGTTCAATTGTTGATATTTTAACAGGATATATGTTTCAGGGACTTACAATTCCATCCATGTGATGTTGGCTTATGCCTGTTTGTGAGAAGAAAGAAAAAATGATCTCCTACTAATTTCATTGTATAGAAACACTCACAGGGAACTATAAAAGAAGAAGTGTACAAGAAATCAAGAGACCTGAAAATTAGGGCCTCTACTATAATCTTAAGTGACAAAATAATTCCACAATCAATGTGTACTGAATGCCACCAGTGTCTGCTGCTAATCTAAGCTCTTTGGGTTATAATGATAAACAGAGAAAATGTAGACTCTTAAAGGGCTTTTATTTTGGGGAAGAGAGGCAGACAACAACCACAATTAATTAAAATGACTAATTCTATGCTTAGACTATCATAAAGTCTTTGAAAAGAAAAAGACAAAGTGGAGATTGGTAAAGGGAGATTGGAAGATCTGGTGGCGAGGATGGCTTGGTGGCGATACAAAATAGAAAGCCTTGGACAGGCTTCTTGAAGAGACACTGATGCAGCACATGAAAGGGGGTGAAGGAATCAGTCTTGTAGAAATTTGGGAGAAGAGCAGGGATCACACAGTGTAGAGGCCCTAAGGTGGGAGTATGCTGGCCCGTTAAAGGAATGAAGAAAGGAAGTCACGAACTTTCTCTAAAGTGCAGCAGTGGTTTCTGACTGGATTTGAAGACCCTGGGGGCTCTTGGAGGCTCCTAGGGGCCAGTGCTCTGGGTGATGTTAGCAGTAGTGGGATAGGCCGCAGTCTCCCCCATCTCTGGCTGAGCAGACGGGTTCCATTTTATGTGTTTCATATATTTGGTCTTTGTGTGTGTGGTGCCATTTAAAGAGAGATTTTCAGCTGCTAGAAAGAAAGAGGAAAACTTGTTAACCACCACACTAGATGTTTCCTGAAGTCTCTCCCAACTGTAGCCTTCTGGTTTTCTTTAGGGAAAGCATGCCAGAGTCTATGGAGAGTGCAGTGGGAGTTGGTGCAACAGTGCCAGAGCAACGGTGCGATGCTATCTCCCCTGTTATCAGCAGCTCAGCGTGGTCCTGAAATGCAACAGAGACTTGTCAAGCAAGGTCTATGCCAGAGGCAGACACAGCCAAGCCTTGCCTCAATCGTGGGGGCTGCATCAAAGTGAAAACCTTCCACAGCGTTTCCCAGGGATCAAAATACTTGCACAGGAATGCCAGGAAAAGTTCCAGGTGCATAATGCTACTTGAAGAATATTTAAAAATGCTGTTTATGGAAAGGTTTTACATATTTTGGGTTAAAAGAATTTTTTAAAAAAAGTTCTATTGAAGCATGTCATACATGAATTCAAATGTACTTATTTTAAGCAATTTAAACTCTATAAGTTTTGACAGATGTGTACCTCTTTATAACTACTGTTACAATCAGGTATAAAATATTTCCTTTACCCCCAAAGTTCCTTTTCCTCCTCACTCCTTTTCTAATCAATTATCTCCCTATTCTCCCTGACTCTAGGCAAAACTGCTCCGTTTTCTGTCATTGTAAATTATTGTCTTTTAAGGAATTGTACATTTAAGTAACATTGAAGAATATCTACTTTGGTTTCTGACTTTTTTCGCTTAGCATAATGTTTTAGAGATTGATATGATTTCTGTATTATGAAAAGTTTACTGGGTAGTATTTAATTGTATGGGTTCATTAAAGTTTATATATATCAGGAAAGGGTCTACAGGGTGTTCAGGGTCTCACTACTAGATCGGACTAGTAACAACACTCCTGATTACGGCTTCCCAAGAGTGGGGATTACAGGGGCACGCCACGACACCGTCTCAATTGCTGTCTCAGCGCGCCCCGGGGATGGGGCCAGCGCAACAGGCCCGGGGATGGAGCTCCCAGCCCCTGTGCCTGTTTGCAGGCACTTTAATCCTCTGAGCTATTTGGCCACCCTTTTACTTCTGTTTTTCAACAAATTACTTCCATTTTTGTGATATAAAAGCCTTTGGTATTATGTATATTGAAATCTATATGTGTGACAATTTTTAAGATTCATGGTAAATAAAGGTTGTTTTCATTTTAAATGACATTATATAATAGCACTGTTATGAAGATCTACTTAGAGAAACAAAGTCTCCTGACATGAGAAAAATATTTTGTGTATTCTCAATATTTTATTTATTTTATGGTACCAGGAATCAAACTCAGGACCTCATGTTTGCCAGGCAGGCATTGGCCTCTGAACTATATCACTGGCCTCAATATTTTAAATATTCCTATACTTAATATTTGAACTCGTTTTAAGAGAGAGTTGCTCTCTCTTTAATTTAGAGGGTTCATTGAAGACACACACACATAATAATGCTTCATGTTTGTTTAAACATATGATATTTAGATAAATTATGTATTTATTTTAGAGTCACTTGATAAAATCATGTATCAGCTAGTTCCTCGTAATTATTATTGTATGACTTTCAATTACTTTGCCAGATATTTAGTAATAGTATATACTATTACTCTATGATATCACTTATTAGAGGTATTTCTTCTATAGAATTTTCTATGGATATAAAATATAAACCATTCATTGGATCAGCAAGTGTTATCATTATGATCTGAAACTTTATAATACCATAAAATTATTCTGTCACCTATATTATAAATATTTAATCTTAATTTTTTGTGAAGTTGAGAATAAAAGACAGGGGCTCGTACTTGCTAAACAAATACTTTACTGTAGAGGTAAATCTAGTGAGCCCACTCTGTGTAGTGAGACTCTGTAGACTCTGTATTAAATACATTTTAAAAAGAGACTATTTCCTAAACTTTTACTGATTTCTGATTGAACAAGCATAAATATTGTTAAGCAGGGAAGGAATCTGGCTGTGAGATAAATCATGTTTACTTTGGTAAGAATACACCTAGAGAGATTCCACCAAAATCTTACTTCTCAAGTAATTCTGATTTATTTCCAATTATCATGTTCCATAAGCAAGTCACCTACCAAAGTGTTAAAGATTCTTACCTACTATGTTTCATATTTCATGTGGAGTGTTGTGTATCATCAGAAGGCAGATAGTGTTTGCTCAGAGCTTTTCCACTGCACTATATGTACACATACAGGAGTGTGTGTATTTTTTGAATTTGTCCTGAGCAGACTGAGATTTGGAGTGTATATACAGTGTAGTCATATTTTGACGTCATCCAAACCTCTGCCTGCCAGCGGGCTGTCCCACGAGTTTGCCAGAACCACTTTGTGAAATGACACAGCACATGGCAGCTCACCCTAAAAATAACAATGTGTCCTAAGGGCAGTAGACAAGCACTTCAACCCAGAGTGACGGCCATCAAAACTCTGATGCCTACAGCCGACTCACTGGAATGTTTTGCAGTGTGGACTTACTTTTGCTTTGTTTGTTTTTCAGGAATTATGCTTTATTGCAAGTATTTGGCTTCTATTCCATCATTTAAAGCCCTATAAGCTATCTCATTAATCATATTTTTCTCTAAGTTTATGATACTTTTTTTATCCTGAAACCTGGAATGGTAATTTGCATTTTGTAAACATAGTCTAGCATCATATTCCTCCAGAATGAGAAATTTTGGATTTTTTTCTTCCTACCTGATACAAGACAAAATTTAACTATTAACTATTTTCTCTGTAATATACAGTGTGTGGTTCAAAGAAGAAAAAAATTTCATTATTCTGCCATTTTTCCTTTATTCAAAATGTACATGCTATTATAAAAAGAATGTAAATTTATTCTTCAGTAAAGGTCACTACATAATTTTGTATATTTAAGGAAATTTTTATTGTAGTTTAAGATGAATGTACAAGTCTTAAGGATATAGCTTAAAAATATCATGGTGTGGACACCTCTTGTGTAATTACTACTTTGAATAAGAAAATATCAGCACACAGAAACTCTTCCTGTTCCATTTCCTGATTATTTCTCTATTTTTGCGAAGGTAATCCCTCAAATTTCTAGTATCACAGATCAGTTTTACTCATTGAAACTTGTATACAAGATTTCACGTAGAAATTATTTTTTGGCACTAGGCTTTTTTATTCAGCATTTTGTTTCCTACTTCACCCTGGTACTCATTTAGCGGTAGTTTGGTCATGTCTATTATTAAATGACATTCCAGTGCTGCAGAAGGAAGTTCTGGTCACCCGTGCATCTCGTATGATGGCAGTCACATAAAATCATAATTGAGCTTAAAACTCCCCATCGTCTGCCGGTGTCATAGCAATCCAAGTGTCATGGTGTAGTATATTACTCATATATTTGTGGTGGTGTTGGAGTGGGTAAACTTGTGGCACTGTAAGTCATTTAAAAGTATAGCACGTACAAAATATAAAGTACACAAGACTTGATAATGATAATAAAGGACCATGTTGCTGGTTCATGTATTTAATATATTATACTTTTTAATCACTAATCTGTTTATTTATTTCTGTTTTGATACCAAGGAGTGAACCCACAGGGCATTGTGCTTGCCAGGCAGGTACTTATGCCACTGAACTCTCTCCCTAGTTCTTAGCACTGTTTTATTTTTATTCATTTAGTTATTTAGTTTTTGGTGGAACCAGGGATTGAACTCAGGCTTTGCACTTTCCAGGGAAGTGCTTATTCCACTGATTCATCTCCCCAGCCCCTTAGCACTGTTTTAGAGTGTGTACATTCTACTTATCCATCCATGTAGCCCTCCACCCACCCATTCATCAGCAATGCATTTATTTATCCAATCATTTTCTTTATCCTCTTACTATTTCAGGTAAATATCTTAATATAATTGACATAATTTTCTTTATTGATGTTCTTTGAAAAATTTCTATTTTTATTCACTTGTGCATTTGACTTTTATTCTGAAATAATCATAGACTTACAACAAGTTGCAAAAATGTCCACGAAAGTCCTAATAATGTATTCTCCAGCCTATGACAAGGCCATATTCTCTGTGGGCATGGAGTCTATGACCACAGTGTGCTGTGTGCTCCAGAAAACTGGGTATTGGTATAGCCTACAAACTGATTTAGATTCCAGGAGTTTGGGAAACACTCCACTGCATATTCGTGAGGATGGTCTCCTTCTACTCAAGTTCAGCTTCATATACCCAGCATTATGTTCGAGACATTGCCTTCTTCCATAGCCATCACTAGCTCCCACCTGAGATGTCTTCATAGCTGCCCCACCCTCCTGTACCAGCCCCTAAGCCTGATAATCATGGAGTCTTCTCTATAATTTTGAGAATGGCACATGACTCTTGGAATTGGCTATTTTCAGTTGATACATATATAAGTAGTTCATCATTTTTATTACTGAGTAATATTTCTCTCTGTGTAGGTATCACACATATGTGTTTCTAATTTGCACAAATGGTATTCTTCTGTAGACAATGTCATGTGATTTATGCATTTTCTCAACGCTATAGTTTAAGACCCATTTCTGTCTATGTGCACTTCTTATCCTTTCATTTATGGCCTGTGCCTACTACTTTATAATGTGTTTCCTTCACATTTGATGTATTCATTCCTTTAGAGATGAATACCTGGATTGTCTCCAACCCTTTACTATCACAAATAACACAAAAGTAAATATTATTGTTCATTCCACTTAAAGTTATATATAAAAATGTCTCTGGTATACTCAGGCCCAAGAAGGAGCTCACAGGCTAACCAGGATGTATATACTTAATTTGACTAAGTCTTGACAGTTTGTGCACCTGTTCCACCCTCCCACCAGCAGCACACAAAGGCTCCTCTACTTGCATATGTCATAGTTTGGATGTGGATGTCTCCCCAAGGTTGATGTGTTGAAGGCTGGGCCCCCACCCTGGTGGCACCATGGGGAGGTGGCTGAACTTTAGGGTGGGGATCTTGCTGGAAGAGGGGCTTTGCTAGTATTCCTTAGAAGGAGAGTTTCTCCCTGGGCCTCCTTTCTCTCTGTGGCTTCACCTCAGCCATGAGCTGGACAGCCTCCTCTGTCCCACCGTCCTGTCACCATATTGCTCTGCTTAACCACCAGTGAATACAGACCACTAGCCATGGACTGAAACCTCTGGAGCTGTGAGCCTACATGATTTGTCTGGTTTTCTAGGTATTATTTTTCACAAGAACACAAAGCCGACAAACATCTTACATCTCAATCATAGCCAGTGATTATAACACTCTTTAGTTTCTGCCCAAATTACAGATACAGTGTGGTATCTCATTGTCAGTTTTATTTGAATTTCTTTATCTTTTAATGATTTTGAATACTTGTTAATGTGATTGTCTGTTAGTTTATCTGTTCTTAGACTTTTTCCCCTGTTCTCTCTGTCATAGTTTGTGTCTAGATGTCATCCCAAAGCTATACGCAGTCATAGAGGGTGGGCTTTCCAGAGCTGGCTGAAGGCAGTGCTTGTGATTGGTTTATAATCCAATGCTGAAAGTATATGAGTGCTATACCTAGTAGCAGTGACCAGTATGCACACAGTGTAATCCATGCTGCTCACAGCCATCTAAGGGACCTGAACACACACACACGCACACGCGTGCGTGCACACACACATACACACACACACACACACCACAGTAATCAGCTCTCCTTCTTACCTCCTGAACGCTTTCCTTAGACTCATTTCCTACTTCCATAGAATCTACCTCCCAACTTCCAACCACTTTCCTTGAATTTCTCTTTAAATTATTTATACTTTTAGTTTCCTTTACTAGAGAAGCCATACAATTTGCAACTTTCTGCACCTGATTTATTTCATTTAGCATTGTGAACTTATGAACCATCCATTTCTTATGAAGGACCCATAGATGACCTTCTTTGTGGCTGAGTGGTAGTCCATTGTATGCATATAAGCCGCATTTTCTTCGTGTATTTGTTAATGGTTCTGTAGCCCACTTCTGTAATTTAGCTTTGTTAATTGTATTGTCTTAAATAAGTATACATGTACCATAGTAAGGCAATGATTTCATTCTTTTAGAAATATATCCAGAAAAGGTATAGTTAAATTTTTGAAATTAATTTGTTTTAGTTTGTAGAGAAATTTCCACACTGATTTTCATCACTGGTTTATGTTTCTACCAAGAACATAGAGAAAGGTTTCTTTTCCTTGACGTGCTTGCCAGCACTTGTTGTTTTTCATAAGTTTTCTATACAGATAATAATAACGTATGAAAATGTTTATAGTGACATTTCATTTTTCTAATGCTTATACCTCTTACCTCATCCTCATGTACAGCAATGAAGCATCTAAAATCTGTCTATGATAGACAGGGCTTGCTCTATGGAAAGTTAATGAAGTTAGGAAAGTCCTTCTTCAGTGCTAATTTGTGATGTTGAAAGTCATAAGTAGCATGGAGATACATCAAAGCTTCCTAAGTACCCTAACCCTGACACTTCCTACTTTATTCAGGATAATAGGGGATGGCAAAATAAGAAGCTTGTGAAGAACAAGAAAGCTGAAAGACTATCACAATCAGGAACATATATCTATTGATTATATTTTATAATTTTAAGCATTTTCTTGTTTAAAACCATATTAATGACTACAAGCATCCTTTAGGACATTTTAGTAGATGTGCCAAACACTCTTACTTTTGTCATACTGGAAAAGTACAAATAAAAGGCCATTACTGTTATTATTAAAATAGCTTTTTTTCCCTTTGGTATTGGCAGTTGAACTCAGGACCTCATGCTTGCCAGGCAGGTACTGTACTGCTGAGCTATAACCCTAGCTCTTAAAATAATATTTTCAAATTAAGAATTTTATATATTTTAGGACTACAGTACTTACCTAGTTTTAAAGAAAGATCTGTTTAGATAGAGAGAAAAGAACCTGATCTTCATGAGACTTTAACATGAAAAATGATTTTTGTCTAATTTTGGTAATTCAATTCAAGGAAAAAAAATACATTCATGAAGATCATTTCTCAAAATAGTCAAGAGATCTTGGTAGCTCAATAATTCAGATTTAGGAAGAGAGAATTTTTTCTAAGCAGATATTTTTATGGTTGAAATGATAAATACGCTAAAATATGTTTATGTTTGAAATATTTTCAAGTAGACAGATCTAAGAATTTCCCAGGGCTTCACAAACTTTACACCTTGACTTGATGTATATAAAAAGAAAGTTATGAAATCAGAAGTAAAAAAAGGTTGCAGATAGGTTCGCGCTAAGATTTCTGGCACCATAGAACTGCATAGCCTGCCATTTCCAGGCTGCTTTGCTGTTTTCTCGTTAGCCTGTGAACTGATGACCTGAAAGCCTTTTGCTTCCTTCCATGCACATGAAATATGGTTCCAGGACACCTGTCTTCTGGTTTTGTCTCTGTAATTACATCATTTGACATGCCAAGGGGATTTTGGAAGCGTATTGAAGGCTACTGATCAGTTGATGCTAAAATAGTAGATTATTTGAGTAACTAACCTAATTATAGGAGTTCTTTAAAAACAATGGTAAGAAAAAAAAAGAAGCTGGTCAGCCTGAAAGGGCAAGTATCAGACTCTGAACTGTTTATGGGGTCCACATGGAAGACTCTGAGAATGACCTGTAGGAGCTGGAAGTGGCCAGTGAGAAAGGCAACCTCAGTCTTACAAGGAGCTGAATTCTGCTAATAGGAGATCTGGGCTTCCGCCCTAGAGCAGGCCAACTGGCTGACTTCAGTCTTACGGTACCTCGGGTAGGGAACCTTCTCACTACACAGGAGGGTGACTTACAAAGCTGTAGTCGATGAATGGGGTTCAAGCTCCTGCCCTGTATAATTTGTTACTTAGCAATGGAAAACCAGCATGGCATACATGCCAATATGCAAAAAATAACTACAAAGCTGAAAATAATTACATTATAATATTGCACAAGCTAGAACTTTTATTGATTGGCTTCTGGGACACGTTGAATCAAATTTAAGAGTCACATAAAATTGTGGGTTTCCTAACACTGATCATAATAGCTAAAAAAAACAAAAAAAGAAAACTGAAGCTTTAACAGAAACTGATTTCATTTAATGTAGCTTTAGTGTATAAGAGAATAACACTGCTTTATAATATTCAGGTAAGATTTTTAAGGGTGTATTTATAATTAAGTCATGTTTTGAAAGGATTATTAAGAAGGATATTGGGGGGCCATTTGCTTTTAAAGGAAGGGAACTGTTTTGCACAGTATTCAGCAGCTTATTATGTGAATTTCAGTCTTCTTTACTCAGGTTTTCTGATAACAAACTCTTCTTGTAGTCAGAATGTTTATTGACAAGTAGCCAAATAGACATAGTGAAATTTATAGTTTTATTGTCCTATCCATTTATAAATGATTAGCTGCTGTACAATATAGGGATCCAGGCGAGGGAAATGATGAGAGATTTTAAAAATTGGGAAAACACAGCTGATGAGCGTGTTTCTTCTTTTGCAGTTCATAGTGCCCCTCTTTCTTGCTTTGCTGTCTTACACTGCTCTACACATCAAAGTTCTGGTGGAGAACAACTTTAAGAAGTTAGCCGCAGTTTTCCACCTTTCCTCCCACCAGCTAAGCAGGGATTCTCCTTGCTGTCTTTCTAATATGGATAATGCCAGGGTGGACAAGATAGCTCAAAAGCACCTAAAGCACCTGCTTAGGCAAGCTTAGGTAAAGTGCAGGGCCTGGGCTTTGATCTCCAGCATCACATGCTGGGCCAGCCTCACCCTCAGGATGGGCTATGCAGGGCAGTCTGGGTGTGGTGGTCTATGCCTGTACTCCAAGTGCTGGGGAGGCTGAAAGCAGGAGGATAATGAGTCCAAGCTGTGTAGTGAGATCGTGTAACAACGAAATATATTTAAAAAAAATAATGATGTGGATAATGCCACTAGTCCTCCACTTTCCAAGTCCTCAAATCCCTCTTCCAACTTCACTTTCTCTAATCCCACATACCTTACATTCAGTTGCCAAATTCCTATAAAACTCATCTTTTATTTCTCCCCGGACTCACTGCCATGACCTTAAGTCTTCGTTATGCTTCTCCAGATTGTTGCCAGAATTTCTTAGGTCATGTAGTTGTCTGATTTCCCAACATAATCCATTCTACGAATCACTTACGGAACTTTCTGAAATACTATATAGTTCTTATCTTGGCTTTGTTTCTTTCTTTTTTTTTTTTTTAAACTCAAGGATTTTCTCCTTTGGCCCACAGAATAAGTTGCAGACTCCGTAATTTGGTATTCCATCCCTCCACAATGCTCGCCCAAGTATTTCCTTGTTTTTCGGTACTCTCTCCTCATGTACTGTATTCTGTAGCTGAGTTAGAGTCCTGTGTCCCTTGAACTATGAATTTTGGACTCAGAATGGTTGGCAACTAAATCCCAATTCCACAAGTTGCTGGCTTTGTGAACTTGGATAATCTCCTGAGTTGTTCTCAGTTTCAATTTTGCCATCTGTAAAACTGAGGTAATATTATCTCTCACAAAGAGTCATTGTGGATTAAATATGAGGATATATGTAAATTTCTGGGCATAAGACATGGCATACCAATGGTGAATAAATAATACATTTTACTCTTATTTTCCTTCTCTCCCTTTTCCATCTACTCTTTCTATTTTTTGTATATTTTATGCATATTCACATTTTTATTCTCATACCTGATATTTTGTCTCCATGCTTTGTGCGCTATGTTTTCTTCACAGAGACTGCCTTACCTCCTATTTTTGTCTATTTATTTCCAGACTAGCCTTCCGTGTGGGGCCTCCCCTGCGAGGTTTCAACTGTCTAAGCTGTTTCAGCCTGGGAACTTCCTTTCCTCTGTAGAAACTGGTTTAGGAAACTTGAAATGGTCCAGGCCTGGCTAGCGAAAGGCCAAGGCAATCTGCTGCTAACAGCTTTATTTTTTTCAGTCAAAGAAGCTGCCCCTCTTCATCATTCGAATTTGTCTGGATGTGATGCATGAACTACCAGGGCCCACGAAGCATAAGTGCCTCCACAAACAGAGGAGAGAACGGAGAGAATGTGACGGGGATCATGACTCTTCATGCTGCACCCAGAGCCTTCTCTATCTCTGGGCTTCTCGGCACAAGGAAATAAAACTCTTTCTTGCTGAAGTTCACCTGGACTGTGACTTTCCTCTTGCAGTTCAAAAGGTATCAAACCACATAATGTCTTTGAAGGCCAAGATAGCACTTCCTTGGTGAAATTACCTATAGGCATGGGGGTGTTTTCTCCCACTTTCTCCCATGGTGTTGCTGGGCCTTTTCCATGCACCTGCACAGGTGGCTGTGGAAGTTGCCCTGTGGGCTGTGCCCCTGCCTCAGTGGAGAGGTTTCATGGGAGGCAGTGACTGCATTTAAACCCCCTTTGCGTTTAGAGCATTCCATGGGGTCTTGTTTAAAGACACTTCTGCAACAGACCAATCGTTACTTGCTGAGCTTTTGTAAGATAAGTTTTATGATTTGGGTATGAATTAACTATTTTGTAAAGGACAACTGTCCTAATATGTACAGTTGTATAGATCCCCTTCACAGTTTTCTCGTATAATAGTAATATATATTACTGAGGATTGAACGTGGGAACTTGTGCTTGCCAGACAGATACTTATGCCACTGAGCTATACATACCTCAGCTCTTTAGAGCAGGATACTCAATATCCTTTAAAAGGTGGCTCCCCGATAGGAGAGAACCTAAGAAGTTGAGAATACAGAAGGGTAAGAGAAATGGAATAATCCAGGCACTTTGCTTAGTAGAACCCACCAGCAGTGCTAGTGAACATCCTGGTGAGGACCCAAGGCAGTGCGCACTTGAGCTTTCCAGGTGTGCTGATGACCTAATTTGTGACACCTTTTGCTAATCTATTTGCAGAGCAGGAGGATAGAAATTGCACAGAAGTGTTTTTTCTGAAAATAAGAATCAATAAACTACAGTCTTTTTCTACTCTTTTTTTTTTATGGTACTGGGGATCGAACTTAGGACCTTGCGCTTGCCAGGTAGATGCTTATGCCACTAGGGCATCTCCCCTGCCCAACAGTCTTTTTCCTATCTGAGCCACTCTTTTTTTTTCAGACCAAAACAACAATTAACTTTTTGACATTCACATTAATTATGAAGTACTCTGACTTTATTGCCATGTAACTCTAATTCTTCAGTAAAAGGTCCTGATAAATTGTGAACCACAGGTATTGTTTTTAATCCAAAGATGCATCATGGTCTTCATCAGTGAGAGAACTAAATCCCTCAACCTGTCAAGAACTTGGGTTATTATGAAAGGTCATAGAATTTCTGTCTTCAGGGCAAAATCATATAGACAATAGATTGTCATGTAGGTTACTTAAATGCATCAGTGTCTGTGCTGGAGAAGCTTTGACTCCTGTTATCTCCCAATGTCTCAGCCTTATGATGTCATGACATGTGCATCTGTCACATCGCAGGCTCTGAGAAGGCACTGGAAGGAATCAGAGCACAGGGAACCTGGAGACGGGATGTGGAGAAGGAAGTGGGGAGAAGCTCTGAGGAGGCTCTAGGGAGGCTGGCTCCTTTACCTTGACTACTTCTCTGACATTAGCCTTGGCACATAGACTTAGGCTTTGAAGGCCCAACGCCGTGTCTTTCCACTGGTGGGTGGGCTGGGTAGTTTACAGTGCTTTGGCCAGAAGAAAGCCCAGCAGGCGGGAGACGGAGAAGGGTGTGGGCCCCGTGTGGGGGAGTGGGTACATTTATAACTGAGCATGACTGTTAGTTATGACTGCCTCTCAACAGCTGTGCGGCTCTTTAGCAAACACTCCTTAGTGCCCCACGGGCAGAGAGCCCAGAGCAAGGCCTCTTCTCTCCACGTCTGCTGGGTGATCTTGCTAAGCAACTAAGGCCTCCCAAGTCAAGAAATGTCTACAGTAGGTGGTGAAGATGGGCACCTCATTACTAATCCCATCTCTGGCTTTAGGAAGCCCTTGTTCTTCTTATGAGGTATACAGGTTCTCTCTAAGTTAACACTTTAATAATTAGCGACCTCCTTTTGTTTTATTGTTATATTCATTGCCTCAACAAATGGTTTTTAAAGCATTTACTTGGTGCCAGGCATCTTTGCACATGGGACACAAGATAACTATGGATCAGAAAAACATTATCTCCACATTTATTTAAGTGTATAATAGTAAAAAAAGAAGCAGATAATTAAAGAACCCATTAATGCTTAACTGGCTCTGAAAAGCGCCTGACTTGTCCATGTTCTATGCCAGGCAGAGTGGGGAGATGGCTTGGCTGGTAGCTGTTGTATCCCTACCCCTCACATCTCTTTTTTTCCTTCTTTAGTTCCCCACCCACCCAATGAGCAAGGACAACTTGGTTCAGTGCCCTCCCTGGCTATGTAGCAGCCACTCTCCTCCACTCCACTCCAACATCAGTGCTGTTCTGTTATCAGTGTGATACCCCTGGCCTGCAGCTGCCACCTCGGATGCCACTGTTGGCTTTTTGATGAAAGGTATCCTGGGGTGGCTACGATCCTTTTGCTCTTGGGAAAAGGTTTGGGAACCATTGTTAACATCCCCTAAACCCATAGCTGTCCTAGAGTATTTCCTGGTGTCAGCCTTGCCCCTTCAGGGGAGTGCCAGCAGGACAGCTGAGGTTGTCCTGGAACCCTGTGCCAGGCAGAGGCCTGTACTCAGGCCATTCACAGGTCTCCAGCTGCTATATAAGCAGCACTCCTGAGCCATTTTTTGGGTTAGTCTAGGAGGATTCTCTTCAGTGTACTTCTGTGCACTACAGCACAAGTCTATTAAAATAGACTCACTTTGGCAGTCCTATAAACCTACAGTAGTATGGGCTTCAAAACTCCTGTAAATCTACTTGGGATTCTTATCCTGAGTAGTGTGGACAGAGTGGTCAGTTCAAAAGAAAGAACAATAAACACTAAGGGCTGTTAGAGCTCCAGAGACCCAGCAGCCAATCAGAGTCAACCACAGAGACCAGCACCTGGCAGAGCCAACTTATGGTGCATGTCTAGGAGCTGGCTGGACTGACTGTGAGCATCCAGCATTACGCAGTGTCACCTGATGATCTCAGGTCTGCTAGCAGAACTGCACTTTGTTGATTCATGATTTCCATCTCAACTGAGATCGAAACAAAAGGACTGTAGGCCCATTGGCTGTTGCTCTTTCAGTCTCCAGGGCTCCTCCTCCAGATGTTTATATTAGGATTTTTACACTTTATCTCAGCTCCACAAATCTATCTCACCCATAATCCTTAAGTCCAAATATATCTGCTAAGGGAAGTTTTGTCCCCTATAATTTGGTGCAAGCTAATTAGCACCAAATTACATAACCACAACCATTATTTATTTTACTATGAATGTTTATGTATTTTACTCTAGATATTTAATGAACTTGATCATAATGCTCTGGCTTCAGATCCCATTTAACAAACAGTACGAACACTGTAACTTTTCTAAAACTCAAAACTCCTAAATTTTGGAATATCCTGGTTTGGGATAAAAGACTGTGAACCCGAGCTATCTAAATTTCCTGTTTGCTCATTAGCTAGCTCACTTATTTTCCTGTTTCGTAACCAAGAATGATAACAGAGACTTTGGCCTTTTTGCTTCCTCATCTAGGATCTGAAGCAGTAACCTGGCACTTTTAATAAGTAGTTGTTCAGTGAAATGCTTTCACGGTAGTGTTCTGGTGCAGGTTTTTCTGAAGAAAGGACAGGTAATGTCACAGAAGACTTCTTTGAAAGGATGGGTATCAAATCTAAGATTTAATGAATTACCTGTGTCATGATTTGGATCTTAAATGTCCCTCAGTGGCTTAAGTATCCAACGCTTGATGCCTGGTACAGCAATATTCACAATGTGGTCTAGAGAGGCAGTTGGACCATAAAGGCACCAACCTTATCACGTAACCACCTGAGGAGTGTGCAGAACTGGATGGATTATTAGAAGGTGGGGCCTATTTAGAGGAAGAGGGTCACTAGGGATGCACTTTTGAAGGATACATCTTGGCTGGGTATGGCGGTGCATGCCTATAATCCCAGCACTCAGGAGGCTGAGGCAGGAGGATTATTGTGATTTTGAGACCATCCTGAGCTACAAGTGAGCTCAAAGTGAACCTGAACTACATGGTGAGAACTTGTAGGAGGAGAGGAGGAGTAGGAGGAGGAAGGAGAAGAGGAAAAGGAGGAGGAGGAGGTTGTTATTTCAGGTATTTTTGTCACAGCAAAAGAAAGCTGACAAACACAGTAGACAAAGTTAAGAATGGAGATGAAGGCAACCTATCTAGTGGGAACCCCTGTAGTGAGCCTTCAATCTCCTGCCAGGGGTTATAGTGCACAGTGACAAGAAAGAAAGAAAGAAAGAAAGAAAGAAAGAAAGAAAGAAAGAAAGAAAGAAAGAAAGAAAGAAAGTGCAAGAGACAAAATGACAGTACAGTAGGGATCTGGGATGACCAGCTGTTCTCAAGGAACTAAAGGCTGCAAGGCAGCCAGAACTTGACACCTTTTGTTGTTGTTTGTTTTATGCATTTGGTACAGGGTCTCACTATGCAGCTTGGACTCCTAGAGATCCTCCTGTTTTCAGCTTCCCCAGCACTGGGATTATGGGCATGTGCCACCATGCCTGGTCTTGGCGGTCAGCTTGGCATGCCCAGCATGGGGCTGGCAGAGGCATGTGGTACCAGGGATCAACCTGAGTTGCCTAGGCAGGTGCTTAGATTGCTGAGCTGTCTCTGCAGCCCCAGAACCTGGCATTTAATGATGGAGGAGGGATTATTGGATGACTCAAAAAGGTGGAGGTGACCTTGTGCTAAGAAGGATTTTGCCCTGGCATGTCTTATCTTTTTTTTTTTTGGTGGAACCAGGAATTGAACTCAGGCCCTTGTACTTGCCAGGGAAGCACTTATTCTACTGAGCCATCTCCTCGGCCCCCATATAATCTTAATGGGTGGGAAAAAGATGGCCTATCCATTAAGAGATAATTGGAGATTTCAAAACCATGGTACTGGTATGGAAGCATGCAAAATTAGTCACTGTGAAATAGCAGCCCCCCAATACCTATGACCAAGGACAGTACTACAGTTGGGCTGGGGGATGAAATTTCAGAGAGGTTGAAGTGAAGAATTTAAGAAAAAATGCGGCATTGGATGAGACTGGATAGAAAATGGAAGCTTTAAGAACTATGTTAAAAATTTTAGGTTTTATCTTTTTAAGAAGAGGAATGATGATTTAAGAAAGATATCAACTTGGTCCTGCCACCATCCTGTAAAGCAGGTACAGTTATTCTGCTCCATAGTTAACAGGACTGAGAGCCACAGGAGTCTGAACGACCTGCCCCATTTGGGGTGTTTAATTTGTCGCAGAGCCGCGACAGTAATCCAGGTGGCCTGGCTCAGCCATCTGTGCTTTCTTTAGAAGAATGAAGAAAACATTTTATGGGAGCAGAATATCCATGGTGATGGAAAGTTACTGCCATTACAATGAAAGGACACCTCCCGGTTGGAGCTGGCTGAAGCGCTAAGGTGACGGGTGAAGCCACCGTCCTGGTTTGCTTCTGAGTGCGCTAGTTCGATGCCATCAGCTCTGGCGACTGAGGCTGTGCTTCTGTCTCCATCAGCACTTTCACCAGGAGTCAGGAATGTCCCAGTAGCAGAGGACAAAAGTGACATGGAGCAGATGACCCCAGGACAAGCATCTGGCCTTGAGCAAAGCAGCACTGCAACCAGGCTGTTTTGAGTTGGAAGCACCTTTCATGTGCACAGAGCACTGTCATTAGCTGTGACCCTCAGGCATGCGATGGGACACTTGTTGGCCCCTCTGAGAGGTACCAGGGAGCTACAAAGGAGACCTGCAAAGAAACAGAACACCATTAGAAGGATTTAAAAACATCCAGAAGACTTCTGAATTCTTTCTTTTATCTTCTTTAACAAAATCAAGTGTCCTTTGTTTTCTGTCTTGTAAATTTTAAAAAATATTTTTTTACAGAGAACACAAAAAATAGTAAAAAAAAAAGTCATTGAAATGATACAAAATTTTACTAAACAAAATGATAGGAATTCAATGGCTGTCTTATAAATTTTAAGAGCACATCTTTAATAAATGCATGCTAAATAAATAAATAAATAAATGCATGTTACTCTAAATCTACCTCATGTGAGCATACAAATATACTGTTCTAAAATGAAAGATGGCTGAGTTGTATATAGCTAGAATAGTTAGCATAGTTCATTATTTCAATTATTTTAGAAAATTAAAATTTTCAAATAAGCTTCTGGGATATTTCCTGGACAAAGACCAGGAACTGAACTTCACAAGTGGTTGGGTCCTGAAACATCCATATGTACAAGCCCACACGTGAACACACACACACACACACACACACACACACACACACACACACACACACAGATGATGGCTCAGTTCTGTATGGCTTGGTTCTGTATTCTGTTCTGAGGCATTTGGAATGGCTAGAATTTCTTGATTTAATTGTGTTAATTTTTTGTTTTTCAGAATCAGGGATTGAACTCAGGCCCTTGCACTTGCCAGGCAAGTGCTTGTTCTACTGAGCCAACTCCACAGTCCTCTTGTAAATCTTAAGAGCTGCTTCCTTCAAGGAAAAAGAGTGGTGAGTCATACCGGCTCCTAAAGATTTAGGAGGAAGCCACTACAAATAGGGTCCTGGGCATGGAATCTAATACTCTTGATGCTGGTTTTAGAGTCAGAAGCTCTAGGTTTGACAGTTGCCTCTAGTCTCTACTGGATATGACCCCTCAGAAGGTTTGTATCGAGCCTAATTTCTCTGCCATTCAATTTTCCCACCTACACAGTGAAACAATTTCCATTGCACAGGGATGGTGTGAGGATTAAAAGAGACTGGAAGTATGAAATGTACATCAAAAGAATTGTCCAAGTGTTTGTAATGAATATTAAGAATATGCAACTCTGAACATGCAAAATTCAAGAATTTTTTGAAATATAAGAGTAAACTCAGGGGCCTGGGAGATAGTTCAGTGGAATAAATGCTTTCCTGGCAAGTGCGAGGTCCTGAGTTCAATCCCTGGTACCACAAAAAAAAAAAAGAAAAGAAAGAAAAAAGAGGAGTAAATTCAGATGTGTCTAAACAATTTAATAATGAGAAGTGACTACATGCGTGAGCTCTTCACAATAATTCCCATTCTATTAAAGCACCTACAAGCAGGTGCAGGGGCCAGGGGTTCAATCCCTGGGGTGCGCTGAGACAACAACTGAGACTGGGTGTGGTGATGTGTGCCTGTAATCCTAGCTCTTGGGAGGCTATAAACAGGTGGATCACTACGAGTCTAATCTAGTAATGAGACCCTGAACATCCTGTAGACATCCTGTAGACTCTTCTCTAAAAATACACACAAAAAAGAAAGAATAATACCCACTCTCATTTGTGCAGTTTAGGAAGGCTGTGTCATAAGGAGCATAAAACTGAGTTAAGAAGGGACTTGAGCAATGACTAAAAAGTATCTTAAGAAAAACCCTAAGAGATCTACTGTAGTTGACATTCAACATGTTAGGTGAAAGTATCAGTAATCCAGAATTAAAAAACAAGCAAACAACTTAGAGGAGCTAATAAGCAAAATGAATGCTGACCACTACAGTAGCTTGTGTTTTAAATATAGTTATGAAACAACATTGTTAGGGCGACCCAGATGATGTCAGTTTGGGGCTGGGGAGGGGTATGGGCTCTTCTGCCGAGAAGCTGGTAATACAGATTGTGCATTCAGCAGTCTCTGCTTATCACTCTGAGTTAATATTTTCTTGTTAGAGACCTTTGCCTGAATGTGTTTACCCATATGTAAAATTGTATCAGCACCTTCACTGTATTATTTAATTGATTAATGAGGCAGTGTGTGTGAACCTACAGCCCCATCCCTTAAGTAAGTTTATTATATTTATAGTTTTTTTATAATTAAAAACACAAACCTTTGCTTCTATGTCTGCCAATACACTTCCCCCCAAGGAGAGATAGAGTCAGGAAGAAGCAAAATGTAGTTCTATTGTTTTGCCTCTGTGTCTCTCTCTCTCCTCAGAACAGAGAGCATGACATAAAAGGGCTCAGATGTCCGATTGCTGCAGAGCCAGGACCTCAGCTTCATGCAGTCCCAGCATAGGCTTGGGGATTATGTGTTGAAGGTTTTGCAAGGGCTTGAACTCAGAATGTAATGAAAGAAAAGAAAGAAACCCAGCCTGAAATTGCATGGCATCCAATAGCACTCACAGCGCTGTGCTTTTTTGGAAAGGACTCCTAAGTGGAAGAAAAAAAATACGAAAGCTGTGGGGTTTTACCAAACCTATAAAAGCATGGAAGAGATCCTTTGTTGGAAAAAAAGGTGCTCTTTTCTTTTGCAGCAAAGGGCAGGAGCCAGAAGACAAGCGGAAACAAATAAACAGGCAAGATGTGCTGTGATAATGCTCAGTCTCCAAAGTGCCACATGCAGGAACCTGCTTGTCACCTGCAGCAAGAAGCCACCGCCACGACTTAAGCTTTCCTATAGCAATCCACCTATTTACTGCCCACAGGGCTCAGCCAGTGACAACTACAGTGTTGACAGAGCAGGGAGGCCACCTCAGTGTGGCCTGTCAAGGGAAGAAGTCCACAAGGACTTCAGGGCAGGAGGACAGTAAAACGCTTATGTTCAGAGGTGGCTCAACTATAGACCTAGGCTCTGTTCCTTGGGGAGAACCGGGGCCTCCAGAAATCTGGCATGGAGTGGAGACCACAGGCAGAGCTGCCGCTGAGAGCAGACCTCTGCTGCCTGGCTTGGCTCTGGGTGCGGAGCATGGTTTATGGATGGGCAGAGGAGAACAGGGTTTGTACTTCCTGGCTCTGCTCTACAATGCCTAGCGGTCCAAAAGAGACACATGCTCCCTCTAGAGATGAATGGTGTGAAAGTGGGAAGGCAAACACGACTTGTTCTGCCTCTGTCAATGTCAAATGCTCAGTTGAAAAGCAATCTTATAAAGAGAGCTTTCTTGTCTAATAACACCGAGGAAGGGTTGGGAGCCCTTGGGGATCACGTGTGTACAGACACTATTTTGATAGGCCCCAAGGCAGCGCTGCTAGTAAGCCCCGAGAAGGTAAACAGCTCTCCCCTTAGCATGGTTTCATTGCCTGGATCAAAGCTGCAATAGGTAAAGGGACAGAGAAAGAAGATACAGAGTTGGGATTTTTAAGAGCTCCTCAGCCTGAAAGGCATTTCTGAAATGGGAAAAATGGCATGGCGACATCATAATCCTGGTTTTGAAACTGCAGGGACCACCTCGAGAGCTGGTGTGGAGGGGGCACAGGCTGCGAACTTTTCTGTGGAGGAGGAGTGGGAAGCCAGGAGGTGTAAAGAAACAGCCAGGCTGTGCTTCCTCTCTTCTGCCACCACCACAATGTAGGCACTAGTCACGGGACTTAAGGAAGGAGAGTCAGGAGCCCATGGAAGGGGACAGTGAAGGTCAGGAGAGGAAGGTCAATCTGAGTCGTGGGGCACTGTGAACTCATCAAATGCAAGGCCGTACTAAAGCGCAGGGCGCTGGGGCGTCGCCCATTCTCTCCTTACTCCACTGCACACTTTGATCCTGCTGCTCTGTGTTGAAACCTCAAGTCCTGTGACAGCTTTGGGAATGAATGACTGACAGCGTTCGATCTCGCCTAGCTGGTGCCCG
>PVKA01014881.1:0-51352 GCA_004027165.1 Ctenomys sociabilis | reverse complement strand
CTGGTTTATTTCACTTATGAGTATATGTTCAAGTGGCATCCACTTCAGTATAAATGCTTCAAACTTATCATTCTTAATAGCTGAATAATACTCCATTATATAGAAATACCACATCTTTTTCAACCATTCCTCATGTGATGGACATCTTGGTTGTTTCCAAGATTTTGCTATCACACATTGCGCTGCTATAAACATAGGTGCACATATATCTCTATGATACAATGTATCCAAATCCTTTGTGAGCCGGGCGTGGTGGCGCATGCTTGTAATCCCAGCACTCGGGAGGCTGAGGCAGGAGGATTGTTGTGAGTTCAAGACCAGCCTGAGCTACAAAGTGAGCTTAAAGCCAGCCTGAACTGCATAGTGAGACCCTGTCTCAAAAAAACAAAAAAAAACAAAAAAAAACAAAAAAAAAAAAAAACAAATCCTTTGTGAAAATTCTCAGTAGGGGGATAGCTGGCTTGAATGGGATTTCTAGTCCTACTCTTTTGAGGAGTCTCCACACTGACCTCCACAATGGTTGTACCAGTCTACATTCCCACCAGCAGTGGAGAAGCGTTCCCTTTTCCCCACAACCTCTCCAACATTTGTTGTTGGTTGATTTCCTTAGGATAGCCATCCTTTCTGGAGTGAGATGATATCTCAGTGTTGTTTTTATTTGCATTTCATGAATGGCTAGCGATGTGGAGCATTTTTTCATATATTTGTTCGCTCTTTAATTTTGCCCTCTGAGAAGTGTGTATTCATCACAGATGCCCATTTCTGAATTGGGTCTTTAAATTTGAGGGCCATATTATATCTTAGTTCTTTATAAATTATAGACAGTAGTCCTCTGTCTGATTGCTTATTAGTTAGGATTTTTTTCAAAGTTTGTGGGTTGTGTTTTCACTCTGTTGACAATTTCTTTTGACATGCAGAAGAAGATCTGCACTAATGATGGTTGGACAGGATATTATGTCGGCTTTTAGTACTATGATCATCCACTAGGTAAATAATTATTGAATTTTTGATATAATTCAATAAAAAAATAAGATAAGTAAGCAACTACACTCTTAATTCACTGATAAGAGATATCTGCTAAAATAATATCTGTAAATATAATATCATATATGCACCTTGTACAATACCAAAACATTATGAAAACAGCTTGCAATGTATTAATTCATCGAATCTGTATGATTAAGGTGTCTTGAAACTGTCTGATTGACATTTGTATTTTAATAAAATAAAAATAAATGAAAAAATAAATAAATAAAAAAAAATAAAGTTCCCCCTTTGCATGTCTGCTAAACTTCACTAGCATCTTGAAGGAACCTCTTCAGCAAACCTTGTACTGTTTACAACTTTGCTGCCTAGATTTTAGGCTCATGTGCTCCCAGAGAGAGCTTGAACTGATCCATCCACAAATCCCATGCATGGTGCTGCTGTCTACAGGCTCCCTGGGCATCTTCTGTGGCAACCTCTTGGATTCCAGCTATCAATTTAAGCAGTGTTCCCTCACAGCAAGTGTTTTGTTTTGTTTTTTTTAGCTTTGTTTTATTCCCCCTAGTTGCATCTCCCCACCGTCTCCTCACAACTGGTACAGACCTGTCCCAGATTGGTAAATTTTGGAGTAAGCAGGAGACAACAGGCTTGCACTGTGGTGGAAGAAATAAGAAACATGTTCATGGTGATGTAATAATAATTTGGAAATCTTATTTCTATTTTTTTTTTAAAAAGATCATTCATGAGCGTACAGGAAAGAGTGTTCCATTTTAGAAACAGTTGATGTCACTGGCTACTGAAAGCAATGAATTCTTCCTGATGATATTTTTTCCCCATTTGTCTCTTACCAGGAAATGTAAACATCTTTCCTAAATGAGAGAGAATTGATAACAAAGGCAAAAACTCCCAAAGACATGGCTTTGTAGCTCAATTTTAGATACCAAAATTCTTGACTGGATGACAGATTTTTCAGTCTTGGGAGAAAACACTTAGACCTTGACAAGGTTTGATGTGAACAATTCAAGTATCAAACTCTGCTTTGTGGGTTTGCACTTCTATAGATGCAAAGGAAATTAGGTTTGGTTCATTCCCCACGACGTGGAATAGCCCTGCCCTATCCAAACCTAGCAGCATACAGCTTACCTTCTTGAACATCAGAAGCAGTCCAGAGTTGCAAACCTGAGGTCTTTCATTTTAATGATGAGTCCCAAATCTCAATACCTCCTCGCAAAAATCAGTTGTCACCCTATGCAGTGCAGCTGGGAGCTCCACTGGCCCCACAGGAAGAGGATGTGACTCAGCCCAAGCTGGAGAGGGATCTGGCAATCCTTGTGCCTGCTGCCTAGGCCTTGGGGATGCCATACTGGGCCCCATGGTTTCCATTCTGAATGAGTGCTAGGACTCACCCCCTGTGCATGAGCACCTCAGGGACAATAGAAGCTGTGCTGAAAATAGCTGCTGAGCAGAATAGTTTGGAATCTGGCCCATGTCTCAGTTCACCTATTTTAAAACAGTTTCAGAATGTGATTCCTACTTAATAGACGAGCAATGAGGAATTATTCTTTTATTCTTCTAGTTATTCCAAAACTGGAGGGGGGCTTTTTTAAGATAGGGTGTCACTATGTAATTCAATTCATAGTGATCCTTCCGCTTCGAATGCTGGGATGGCAGATACATGTGCTGCTGCACAGCTCAAATTTACTTTTTCTTTTTCCTTTGGTTCTTTGTTTTTGTTGTTCTTTTTTTTTATTGAAGTACAAATATCAATGAGACAGTTTTAGGATACCTTGACAAGATGGATTTCATAAATTAATACATTGCAAACTGTTTTCATAATATTTTGGTATCATAGAAGGTGCATACATGATATTATACTTAGAGACATTTTTTTTTAACTGAGGATCTACTCTATACCAAGCTCTATCTTTTTTTAATTTATTTTTTATTTTATTGAAGTACAAATATCAATCAGACAGCTTTAAAACACCTTAACAAGACAGATTCGATGAATCAATACATTGTAAACTGTTTTCATACTGTTTTGGTATCGTACAAGGGGCATACATGATATTATACTTACAGACATTATTATAGCAGATGTCTCTTATCAGTACATTAGGAGTGTAGCTGTTTACTTATCTTATTTTTTATACCTGAATTATATCAAAAATTCAATAATTATTTTCCTAGTGGATGACCATAGTACTAGAAGCTGACATAATATCCTGTCCAACCACCATCAGTGCAAATCTTGCCTCCCATAGGATTATGTAGAAGCACAGCGTTATCTATCCCAACTGTACTTTCTATACACACACATCATGATTTTTTTCTTTCCACAACCCTTCCTTTGTCTACACCTGTCAAAGGTGGGCACTCCATTGTCATTCAACTAACTTAGGTGCTTGAACTCGACAACACAATCCAACACAGTCCAGCATTCCACAACAATAGTGAGTTATCCAAAGAAGCTCGACCATAGCCATTTACAGCTCAGCTAAATATTTTGGTCCCGTGATATATACTTCATTTTTATAGTTTTCTGCTGGATAGTTAAGACTTAGATAGAGAAAGACTTATATACCAATACATGTACTTTATGTTTCTTATGAGGTCAGTGAAGTCCCCTCAGGGTTTATCTTGTAGTCCTGTACATTATTCTGAATATCCTTTGTTACAGACATTATTATAGCAGATGTTTCTTGTCAGTAAATAAAGAGAGTGTAGCTGTTTGTGTATCTTATTTTTTATACCTGAATTACATCAAAGATTCAATAATTAATACCTTCTACCTTCTTATTTTCCTAGTGGTTGTCCATAGTACTAGAAGCCGACATAATATCCTGTCCAACCACCATTAGTGCAAATCTTGCCTCTCATAGAATTATGTAGAAGCACAGCGTTATCTATCCCAACTGTGCTGTCCGTACACACACATCATGATTCTTCCTTTCTATACCCCTTCCTTTGTCTACACCTGTCAAAGATGGGCACTCCATTGTCATTCAACTAATTTAGATGCCTGAACTCAACGACACAATCCAACACAGTCCAGCATTCCACAACAATAGTGAGTTATCTGAAGAAGTTGTCAATTGTAGCCATTTACAGCTCAACTTATTATTATGGCCCCGTGGTGTATACCTCATTTCTATACTTTTCTGCTGGATGGCTAAGACCTAGATAGAGCGAGACTTATACACCAAAACATGTAGTTTTTGTTTCAGGTGAAGTCCCCTCAGGGTTTATCTTATAGTCCTGTACCTTATTCTGTAGATCCTTTGTCTGTGTCCTCCATGTGGATGAGTCACGGCCAATGCTTGACCAGTTTGCTCTCGGTCCACGCTTGCCTAGCCCCAGAGACCGGCCCGAGACAGTGCAGCCAACTCCGCCACATTTGCATTTTTATTGCATTGCATAGTTATAAGACAAGTCAATCGTGAAAAGCAAACTTGTTTAAGAAGTTAAAATTGGTTAGGTGCTAATCTTCAGGCAAAGAAATGCGAATTATGCAGTGAATGGCACAAGTACAGCACTACTCAGTCACTACCCAGAAATCACTCACTCGTGGAAAAGATTCCATTTGAGAAACTGTACACTATTTCTTGACTAGTTTGCCTGGTTTCAGCCTTTTTTTGTAAGAAAAGTGCCAGGTTTTTACTGCTGCTGAGACAAAATATTGAACATGAATTGGAGAACAAGGAGTGTTGCCCTTTTCCTTGGTACCTTGATAAGAGAATATTTTCGGTAGTACAGAAATGGCTCTGACGCTTTCACCTACAGATATTGCCCAATGCCTTCTTACTTCATGTAGCTTCACAGGATTTTTTTAGTATCACATAATTTCTTTACTTTTTATCTACATTGTATGTATATATATAGTATGTGTATTAGTAAAATTTCTTAGTTCTAAAATAATACAGCTTGACCTCAAACAGGCCCACATTAAATCTGCATAGTAGTAATTCACTCATATAGATAATTGCAATAATCATAATTATGCCAAATTATAGTTAACTTGCCATATAGTTAATTTGTCATTGTATTTGCTTAGGCTATCTTCTGGGATTGACTGAAGACTCAAGTGTAAACTGTTTAGTCACAAGAGGGAATCTCCTGAGACTCAAATCACACACCAGTGATTCTCTCTTTCCGAACTGTTTCTCCTGGTTGGGTGGATATCATGTGTTGTCTAGGTAATCCCTAGAGATCTGTGCAGACACATATGAAGAAAGTCCCCTGGGCAAAGGGGATGCACACAATTTCAGTGAGGCACTGTAGAAAGGACAGTGACCGCTGCCTCAGGCAAGCCTTTTTCGACGTGGCCTTTCCCATTGGTCCAGCAGAAAAGGCATTCAGAGGCCTCCAACACCTGCAGCAACCAAAGGGGAGTATGTATCATTCTTAGACTCTTGCACAATGTACTCCTGCAAATCCTGAGAAGAGTCCAGCAGTCGCTGTGGCACACATCCTTAGTAGTAGGTTCTCTTCCCCAGAAACTATTGCAGCTTAGGCTACTTTCTTCCATACAAAGGTGATTCCAGAACATGAGGCACAACTGAGTATTGGTTTAACATCACAACAGTGCATAAAACAGTATAGAGACTCTGGATCAGCAGGTTCCCTGGTACATCTACATCGAGATGGTTTATTGCTAAGAAAGCCACATTGCTCTGAACAGCACACTCACAGTGGTATACTCTACTTTATCGACCCTGGGTAGTAATTTCAAGAGGCCTTAAATCTGCCTGTGTACCAGCTTCTTTAGCTCAAAATCCCACACTTAGCAATAATTTTGCAACTGTTGTGATCCACACAACTGGTTAGAATGTGAATTCTTTGTCTGTTGCCCTTTTGTTTTTGTCCCCCCCCCCCCTGCGCTTTGGTATCTTAAAGCTTGGGAAAAGCAGCAACAGCCAGGGTCATTGCTGTCAAGCAGTACAACTTGAGTAGTGACATGACGTTTTCTCTTGCAGTAGGTTGAGAGTGGCTCCACATGTAGATCTGTATCACTTCCTGTCTGAAGTGATCCTTAACAACTCTCCTGTAATTCAAGTCCCAGAGCATAAGTTAATTCACTCTTGCCTACATGTCCATCATGTATCTACAGCTAGGACCACCGAGATCACATAATAATAATTATCTCTGGACACACTTGTCTCTTCCACTAGACTGCTAGCTCCGAGAAGGCAATCACCATGCTTTGGGGCTTTTTTCGTTTCTGAGTCTGACAAATGTTGGATATCTTTGTATTTCCCTCAGACTTAACATGTTCCCACTAGCCTGTACCACTGGTAGTTCAGAGTAACCAAGCAGAGACACATAGAAACTAAGCCCCATCTAACATGTCACAATATTGCCTGGCACCTTGGGACATTTTGGCAGTTCAGGATCTACAGTTATCACATTCTTAGGGGTACAGATGAGTGGATAAAGAAAATGGGATTTATACACAATGGAGTTCTTTTCAGCCACAAAGAAGAATAAATTTGAGTCATACAAAAATGATGGCTTGGGCCAGGGAGATGGCTCAGTGGAATAAGCACTTTCCTGGCAAGCACAAGGACGTGAATTCAATCCCTCGTTTCACCAAAAAGAGAGAGAGAGAGAGAGAGAGAGAGAGAGAGAGAGATTGATTGATTTTCCCTGGCAAGCACTAAGAGCCAGAATTCAATCCCTGGTTCCGCCAAAAAAAAAAAAAAGTTAAACTTTGGGGCTGGGGAGATGGCTCAATGGAATAAGCACTTCCCTGGCAAGTGCAAAGGCCTGAGTTCAATCCTGAGTTCAATCCCCGGTTCCACTAAAAAAATAAATAAATAAATAAAAATAAATGGTGTACTTTTGGGGCCTGGGAGATGGCTCAGCAGAATAAGTGCTTCCCTGGCAAGTGCTAAGAGCCTGAGTTCAATCCCTGGTTCTGCAAAAAAAAAAAAAAAAAAAAAAAATGATGGCTCTTGAGACCATACGGTTAAGCAAAATTAACCAGATGTGGAAGGTTAAATAGCATATGGTTTCTCAAATATGAGAAACCCAAAGTATAAATAAAAACAAAATAAAAAAACAGGGAACAGTGAGGGAGACTCTGCTCATGGCTGACTTCGGGCCATCCACTCCTTCCTTTCTCAATACCTTGAACCCAGCCCAGCATCTGCTGCTGAATGGACAGCAGCACTGGTTCTGAGGATGCTCTGTACTGGGATATGTACTGGGCTCTACAGAAATCCACACAATCTCTCTTCAAATTAGGTATCTCATTCTTCTGCCCCCCAACACCCAGCAATTAGGAGACATGCATGGGCCCTGGACTACGGGGCTAGGATGATCCAGCCCTGCACACCCTACACCTCCCAACTCCCCCATCCTGCCCCAGAACTCCCAAGAGCACCCTTCAGAACACACCACCTACTACCTTGTCTCAGCATTCAGGCCTTTACTGAAAGTGATGAGCAGGGAATCAAATAATGGGGAGGAAAGTGTGGAGAGAAGGGGAATAAAAATGAAAAATGATCACGAGGCGACATGTCTATGTACTAATTCCCCGAGATAAATGTGATTGCTACATATCACAGAACAGACAAAAAACAAATGCTGAAGGTAAACAATACATGACTAGGTAACCGTGGAAGGCATTCTGGAGGAGATCGCATTTGAGTAGAGGCCTGAATGCTGAGACAAGGTAGTAGGTGGTGTGTTCTGAAGGGTGCTCATCAAATGCTGGGGCAGGATGGGGCAGTTGGGAGGTGTAGGGTGTGCAGGGCTGGATCATCCTAGCCCCGTAGTCCAGGGCCCATGCATGTCTCCTAATTGCTGGGTGTTGGGGGCAGAAGAATGAGGTACCTAATTTGAAGAGAGATTGTGTGGTTTTCTGTAGAGCCCAGTACATATCCCAGTACAGAGCATCCTCAGAACCAGTGCTGCTGTCCATTCAGCAGCAGATGCTGGGCTGGGTTCAAGGTATTGAGAAAGGGAGGAGTGGATGGCCCGAAGTCAGCCATGAGCAGTGTGCTGCCATGTGGTAATGCTGTTCCATTACTAGGGAAGGTTGTGTGGAAATTATAATAAAGGAACTCCTGAGAAGTAGTTGCAGATTCTTTGCCATCAGCTCTTATTCTTCTGCCTTTGACTCTGTGACATTGTTCCCAGGATGCTGAGTGTGTCTCTAAAGTCCTCTGGCTGGATGAGATACAACAAGCTGTCCATGAGGCCAACCTGGATGAGGACAGAGCAAAGCAGTGTGAGTACCTGCCTTCTGTTTGTATTTGGATATGGGCCTGAAGTCAGTACTATTTCCCTTCTGGAAAAGTCTGGGCTCTCTGAACAGATTTCAGTTATTAGATGCATATTTATCCAAAAATATGTTTAGAAAAATATATATATATATTTAGGTGGTTGCCCACTTTTCAGTGATTTGTGGTAGCTCCAACGAAATTTAACAGTGTTCCCTGTTCCGCAAATAAGTGCTTCCCTGGCAAGCACAAGGGCCTGAGTTCAATTCCCTGTTCCACAAAAAAAAAAAAAAAAAGAGCAACGAAATTTAACAGTGTTGATGAAAGAAATCCAGAAAGTAAAAAACATGCTCTGCAAGCTCTCCAGTTTTATAACTGAATCAAAAAAAAATTTTTTTCCTTCTTGATCCCTAGAAAACTGGCCCATTGCTGCTCAATGAATGCCTGTTGTCTTTTCCATACCCATCCTGTTATGTGGGGTTTTCAGAGAAAAAGAGTAATTGAGAGGGATGGAAGGAAAGAGGGAAGAGTATATATAGATATTTACCTGAAGGTATCAGCTCACAAGCTCATGGAAACCAAGAAGCCAGAAACATAAAGGGCGGGCAGGGAAACCTACGTGTCTACAGGTAGCCTCAAACATGAGTGGACATGGGTACGGAAACACAGCCAGAACCGTGACTGGGCCAGACAGTGTAGAGCTAACTCTTCATGGTATTCCTAGAAGAAAAACCTACTAGTACTTGTTAGGCTCTTAATATGTGCAAGTGCAAGAGTTTGTATCATAACAAGAGTCAGGGTCCCTCAGTCCCCATCTGGAGCTAGTTTACAAGGCCTGAGCCCTTTGAATGAATGAGAGGCCAGGTTCCCTCAAGAAAAGATTCCACCACCATGGCAAAACATCACAGTGTTAGTCTGTCAGATTTCCCCTAAGGGGACTCATAGCCTCTTCCTGGGTGCTGTGATAGAGGTAAAGGGCATAGTCGGACGTTTCCAGGAGCATTGGACACTGGCTCTGGACTAACATTCCAGGTGACCCAAAGTGTCCCTGTGGTCCTGCAGTGAAGATTGGGGCTCTTGGAAGTTAGATGATCAGTGTTATTGAAGTGTTGTCCATTGTGTCCCCAAGTAAGCCATCCTGGCTTACTTCTGTGGTTCCAGATGCATAATTGGAACAGATAGATGGCAGCTCGAAGAATCCTCTCATTGGTTTTATTTTTATTTTAGAAAACCTGTCATTTCAAGAAGGAACAGTGAGAAAATTCACCTGAGAATCTAAAGTAGTTTCTAATTTGAATTGTATGCTACCAGTCTCCATGTATGAATCCATGAATTAGAATAAAACTCCTAAGTATAGCTCGTTGCCCTGCCCATTCATGGCATTAGTTAGCCTCTGTTCTTTCAATCCCTAGAGCACTTAGAGGGCTTCGTCTCATTTCACAGACATGCTTTCAAACTTTGGGAGAATCTGTAGAACATCTGGTTTTTATTTCCTAAACTTGGAGAAATATGTGGATTTCTCTAACCTGAACTTTTATATCCTTAGGAACTTTGAAGTCTTTCCTTTTTAAAAAGCATTATAATGCTCAAAAGAAAAAAAGTAACATGGTTGGAATGTGAACATAAGAGATTGAAATTTATATATAAAAATAATTCAATTAAAGCAGGTATATAAGAGATTTAAATTTACTCATAAAACCAAATGCACCCATAGTCTAAAGAAACACCTTAGAAAAATTCAATTTAATACAGACAGTTGAGGAGCTGGGGAGATAGCTCAGTGGAATAAGCACTTCCCTGGTAAGCTCAAGGGCCTGAGTTCAATCTCCTGTTCTACCAAAAAAAAAAAAAAAAGAAAGCATTGCCAGGCGTGGTGGCGCAGGCCTGTAATCCCAGCACTTGGGAGGCTGAGGCAGGAGGATTGTTGTGAGTTCAAGACCAGCCTGAGCTACAAAGTGAGCTTAAGGCCAGCCTGAACTGCATAGTGAGACCCTGTCTCAAAAAGACAAAAAAAAAAAAAAAAAAAAAAAAAAAAAAAAAAAAAAAAAAAAAAAAAAAAATACAGGCAGTTGAAGAGCCTAATATGGTTATACCTTTTTTCTTAGAGATCAAACCCATACAGAAGTTATTTTATTCCTTTTATTCATTTTTTTGTCTTACATTTGGCCTGCAAATGTTAATTCTGGCTTTCACATTGAAATTCATAGTTCAAATGATGATAAAACTATGAAGGTTTCTCCATTGTGAATGATTCTGAATATTTTTGAGCTTGTACATCTGAAATCCTATCTTATCCCTCTGTCCTGTCCCTTGCAAGATCTCTTCCCTGTCCTATCCCTGTGCTTTCTCCTGCAATATACAGCAGCACCAACATTTTTTCAAGATTAAAGAGATCTGTATTCAGATATTGTAATGGAAACTTGGAGCTTTCAACAGAAACATAATCTTACTTTTAAAAGCTGTCTTCATTGTTTGCATGAAGCCTGGAAACAGACTCCGGTCACATATTGCAGGCATCTCATTTGATAAACGGAAGTGTACTGGCCCATATATTTCACCACAGGCAGGATTTAGAAGGGCAGAATAACTCAGATCTCCTTCATCCTGGCTCAGCATTCACTTGCAATGGGATATCTTGCTTACTTCACGTGGGTTTGTCTCAACATTTGACCCCATAGAACAGATTTCCCAGTCTCTTTCTATGATTATGCTCTAAGAATTCGTTATAAATGCTTCCCCTAAGTTCAATGAAATGTCAGTGCCACAGATACCCTGTATATCTGCTTATACATCTCGATGGGTCTGTGCCTTAGGCATGTTTTTCATACCCTGTCCTATTAGAGGGCCCTATTTGGGGGCACACCCCTCCACAAGGAGAATGCATGGGGCTTAAGGCACCAAGCAAGTCTTTCTTGATCCCTTGAGAGATCTGTGGGAACTCTCTCATTTTGTTCCTTTCTGGAATATACATGGCTTTTTGCAGGTCACTTGACAGACATGCTTCTCTATCAAGTACTCAACCATAGCCACAGAGTAAGTAAGCAACAGACCAATCAACATAGACACCTCCTTCCAGCATACTGGGACTACATTGCTTTCCTCTAGGGACCTTGGGAAAAACACCTGGAGCCATTTATTATTTCCATAGGTGTAGCTCGAATGGCAATGGGGGTTCTTTCCCTGAATCCTAGTGCAGCTTCACACTACAGCCAACAGTGTTTATGTACTGGTGTCAGTAAGCAGCTGGTGGCAGAGGAAAAGAGAAAGCAGGAAGGCAGCTGATTTGCCTGCCCAGCCACTCCCCATCCTTAAAGGTGTCACTGTCGACTGTTCAGTACAGTTTCAATCACACAAAGAATCATTGATCAGCTCTCATCAAATGCATGCAGACTCAGTAAAATAAGCAAGAGTCTGCTCTGTTAGGGTTTTTACTGAGGCACCTGGAGATTTTCATCTCTATTCAGTGCTATTCAGATGAGAGTCAGAACTGGAAACTGACATGTGGACTAACATCCTCACTCAGTGACAGGGAACAGTTGTATGCAAAAAGAAAATGTGTGCTTTTCTAATACCGACTTCTAGGGAACATTATATTCTATTGTATTCATTTGGTAAAACGATTCTGTGTTGCTCTTGTGAGAATTTTTCTTTGTCTTTTACTGATTTCTTCTGCTTCTCTTGGACCACAAACTTCTCAAACGTCAGCTTTTCATTTTTCTCCATCCTGCAAAGCATTTGTGACATAAATGAAAGAGGATTGGTCCTTCTGACTTCCGTGTACCTCCACAAGCATTTAACAGTGCTAGAGCTTGTTCCCCATAGCCAGCAGAGTTTGCTAAATTCTCTGTTACTTCTGTGTGCTCTTCTACCTTATATAACTTTGGCTTCAAGCTGTCCAAAGTCAACCCTTCTTCTTACATCATCAGTTCTGGAATGCTGTGACTGTGTGAAGATAATCTCATAATTATGTGTCTTTCATACTTCCTAGAGTTTAATGTGTGTCAGAAAACAAGGGAAAATCCAATACACTCCTCCCTTTCCATCAAGATCTTTTATTTTTTTCAACCTGGGAAGTATTGTATCCTGTTTTCTTCCAGATTTTTAAACTAGTTCCATTGATTAGGCAAGAAAATTCTTGAAACTACAATGAATAAATAATTCATGACTGCCTGGGGCCCTCTGGATCCTCACTCCAGCCAGCACCCAAGCTTGGCCTGTGTGTAAAACTTCCTCCATCAGACAGGCCCAGTGTAGAACCCTGTGGCAGAACTCCCTGCAGAGAAGCTAAAGACAAGGCCCACCGAGATGATCCAGGAGCAGAACATCTTGCCAGAGTGGCACAGCAGATTCATTTCCAAGGGCTGCAGCAGAAAGAAGTGGAGCATAGCAGCTAGACCCAAGCCACACCCACCTGGACAAGTTTCAACTCAGTAGAACTGGACCTGGTGCTAAGGTAACAACTACCAAACCTCTACACTAAAGATCAGAAGATAATGCTATAAAAAATGACAAAGAGAGACTGGGCATGGTGGCAAACAGCTGTAGTCCCAGCTCTTGGGAGGCTGTAAACAGGCAGATCACTATGCGACCGATCTAGTAGTGAGGCCCTGAACACCCTGTAGACCCATCCCTACAGTACAAAAAAAATGACAGTAGGAGCAAAATGCATTCTCAGGATCCAAGCCCACCCAGAACAAATGCAGGAGACAATAGTATAGAAGAAATTGGAAGTCACACACCTGAAATCTCTGAAATAATAGCATTGGAAGTAAAGAAACAACTGCAGAAAGCTATAGAAGAAATCAGATCAGAAATAATTTCTGAAGTAAAAAAGAAATGATAACTATAATGAAAGAAGTACTAAGTGCTTCTAAAGAAAACCTTGATTAAAAAAATAGAGGAGAATATAAAAGTGATGAAATCCTTGAATGAGCAATATAGGAAAGAAATAGAATGCATGAATCAGATTCCTGATATACAAGAAATTAAAACTTTAATCACAAGCTGGCAAAACCATTTAAATGAAAGTGAAAATAGACTTTCAGGCCTTGAAGACACCATTGAAGCTAGTGAAAACATAAGAAATGATCTCTTAAAAACAACTGGAATACAGAAAAAAATAATTCAATATCTACAAGACAATGTAAAGATGAAAAACATAAGATTAATAGACATCAATGAGAAGGAGCCAATACAAATGATATAAAAAGAATATGGACAGAAGTAATAGCAGAAAACTTTCCAAATATGGGGAGATAATCTGACATTCAGTAACTGAAGCATATAGAACTTCAAATAACATTGACCCAATTAAACCTATGATACTGCCACTACATAAAGCTACATCAACCCAATTGAAACCACACCCAGACATATAATAATCAAGATCCCAGAAATTCATCACAGGAACAGTATCCTGAAAGCCACTATAGAAAAGAAACAACATTTAAAGGAAAATTCGGGTCATTGATTAGGCAAGAAAATTCTTGAAACTACAATGAATAATAAATAATTCATGACTGCCTGGGGCCCTCTGGATCCTCACTCCAGCCAGCACCCAAGCTTGGCCTATGTGTGAAACTTCCTCCATCAGACAGGCCCAGTGTAGAACCCTGTGGCAGAACTCCCTGCAGAGAGGCTAAAGGCAAGGCCCACTGGGAATAAGTGCTTCCCTGGCAAGTGCAAGGGCCTGAGTTCAATCCCTGGTTCCAACCAAAAAGAAAAAAAAAAAAAAAAGGAAAACCCATCAGAATAATGGCAGATTTCTCTTCACAAACCATCAAGTCAAGAAGAGGATGGAGTAAAGTACTTCGTCATACAAGAAAAAAAATTCCAACCCAGACTGATATACCCAGCAAAACTCTCAAGTTTGATGGAGAAATGAAATATTTCCATAACAAAGAACAACTAAAGAATTTCATGTCAAGAAAGCCAACCCTGGGCTGGGGAGATGGCTCAGTGGAATAAGCACTTCACAGGCAAGCACAAGGGCCTAAGTTAAATTCCCAATTCTGCCAAAAAGAAAAAAGAAAGGCAACCCTACACAGGCTACTAAAAGATATTCTAGAAAGGGATCAAAATAACCACAACTCCATGAATGAGAATGGAAAGAACCCTCCAAATAGGACATACAATTAAACACAGAAGAAGAGGTATACAACAGTAGTCTTTCCATTATTCTTTAGTATACAGCAGCAAAATATTTCCATTAGCATACTCTACAAATGGAATTCTCCTGCACTCTATGGGTCATGATTCTATCTGGATTTATAGGGTGGATATGAAGGAATTAGCAGTAACTCAGTCCCACAAGTGACACCTGGCCACTAGTAAGCATCATGGGCACTGTCCATGCCCACCACATACTAGAACTTTGTGCAAAATCCTATCCCCAAGCAGTAATAAGTGATGGTCAGCCCCTCCAGAACCAGCACAGCACACCCTATGAGTGAGAACTTCTGCCGTGCTCTCAGAACCACTCCACATCCGCCCAATCCCAGGCCCTGTGGGAGTGTGGGAGAGCTTCTGTTCTCCCATGTGTCCCCTGGGCCAGGGGCACAACAGAGGGGCACCACAGTTTCACTGTTGTGCCAGAGGGACACAACAGGTTCACTTCTAAGGGCTGCAGCAAAAAAAAAAAGCTGAACACAACAGCGAGACCCAAGGCAGGCATAACTGGATAAACTCAAAACTTAATAGAGCTGCACCCAAACTTCAGTAGGAGCTAAGGTTATAACTGCACCAAAACTGTCCTCCAAAGGCCAGAGGTCAGTACTATACGAAATGATAAAGACAAGGAGAAAAATGCAACCACATTCCTAGAGCCCACCCAGAACAAGTGCCGAGGACACTAGCTCAGCTGAAATGTATGAATCAATAGTGTTAGAAGTAAAGAAACAAAAGGAGAAAGGTATAGAGGAACTCAGAGCAGAATTAATTTCTGAAATAAAAAAGAAATCTCTGAATTCATAGCATCTGAAGTAAAGAATCAAATGCAGAAACATACAGAGGAAACCCAGTCTGAAAAAACTCCACAGTAAAAGAATTAATAACTGCTTCTATAGAAGACATTGATGAAAAAATAAAGGAGATTAGAAAAATGATGGATTCTTTGAATGAGCAATACAGGAAAGAAACAGATCACATGAAGCAGAGTAAAGGGGCCAGGGAAATGGCTCAGTAGAATAAGCACTTCCCTGGCAAGTGCAAAGGCCTGAGTTCAATCCCTGGTTCTGAAAAAAAAAAAAAAAGAAGAAGAAAAAAAGACATGAAACAGAGTCAAAGAGATATAGAGGAATTTAAATTCTTAACCATAAGCCTGCAAAACCATCTGAGTGAAAGTGAAGACAGAGTTTCAGATCTTGAAGATGCTGGTGCAACTAGTGAAAAGGTAAGAAAGAATCTCTTAAAAACAGATAGGATGCAGGAAAAAATAATTCATCACCTGAAAGACCATACAAAGATGAACAATGTGAAAATAATAGGCATCAATGAGAAGGATGAAGTCAATACAAATGATACAAAAAGATTATGGGCAGAAGTAATAGCAGAAAACCTCCCAAATATGAGGAAAAACATCTGGCATTCAGGTAACTGAAGCATACAGAATGCCAAATAACTTCAACCCAATTAAAAACACACTGAGACACATAATAGTCAAGACCCCAGAAATGAGCACAAGAATAATATACTGAAAGCTGCAAGAGAAAAGCAGATCATATCCAAAGGAAAACCCATCAGAATTACTTCTCTTCACAAACCATGAAGGCAAAAAAAAAGCATGGAGCAGAGTACTTCAAATCCTCTATGAAAACAAATTTCAGCCCAGACTACTATACCCTGCCAAACTCTCAAGTTTGATGGAGAAATGAAATACTTCCACAACAAAAACAACTAAAGAATTTCATGATGACAAAGCCAACCCTACTGAAAGATGTTCTAGAGAGGGACTAAAATGATCAGATCTCCACAAACGAGAACAGAAGGAACCCACTAAATAGGGTAAACACTTAAACACAAGACAAAAGGGACTAAACAAAAGCAGGTAAATAGCCTGTCAATCATAAGTCAACACATCTCAGTTATAACCATGAATGTAAATGGACTCAATTCACCAATTAAGAGAAATAGACTGGCAGAGTGGATTAGGAAACAAAACCCAACAATATGCTGTATACAAGAAACAAACTTAAAATATAAAGAAATTCATAATATGAAAATCAAAGGATGGAAAACAATACTACATGCCCCAGCACCTGAGGAAGAAGCAGGGGTAGCAATCCTAGTTTCAGACAGTCTCAACTTCAAACCAAGAATGATCAAATGAAATAAAGAAGGCCACTATATACTGGTTAGGGGAAAAATACAAGAGGAAGAGGTAACACTCATAAATGTATATGCACCAAACACGGGAGCACCCAACTATATAAGATAAATCTTCATGGACATAAAAAATCTAATATCCAATACCACAATCTTAACAGGAGAACTTACCACCCCCTTATTCCAAAACAGATACGTCAACCAGACAAGAAATTAGCAAAGAAGTAGCAGAACTGAACCAGAGCTTAGAATTAATGGACTTAGTGGACATATACAGAGTGTTCCACCCAGCAACAGTCAAATACACATTTTTTTCAGCTGCACATGAGTCATTTTCTAAAATAGACCATGTACTAGTTCATAGGTCATGCTTAAGTATATGCAAGTAAAAGTATCCCATGCATATTATCCAACCACAGTGCAAAGAAACTAGAAATAAATGACAAAAGAAACCAGAAAAAAAACCTAAATACATGGAAATTAAACAACACCCTACTCAGCAATCAATGGGTCACAGATGAAATTAAACAAGAAATTCAACAATATCTACAATTCAATAAAAATTCAAGCACAGCTTATCAGAATTCCTGGGCTGCGATGAAAGCAGTTCTCTGAGGGAGATTCATAGCTGTGAACTCACACATTAGGAAAACAGAATGGGAAAAAATAAACACCTTAAAGTTGCACCTTGGACATCTAGAAAAGGAAGAGCAAACCAAACCCAGAGCCCAAAGATGCAAAGAAATCATAAAGATTAGAGCAGAAATTAATTCAGTCGAGACGAAGAAAAGTTTAAAGAATCAACAAATCAAAATGCTGGTTCTTTGAAAGACTAAATAAAATTGATAAGCCCCTAGCTAACTTCATCAAAAAGAGGAAAGAAAAAATCAAATACAAGTAATAAGGAATGAAAAGGGTGTAATCACCACAGACCTAGTGGAAATTCAGAAAATTATCAATAGCTACTAGGAGAATCTTTACATTCACAGAACAGAAGACACAGGTGAAGTGGACAGATTCCGTGAAAGCTATAAATTACCAAAACTGAATCAAAAAGATGTAACAACTCTCAATAAACCAATAACAGCCAATGAAATATGAAATGTAATAAAAAGCCTGCCAACAAAGAAAAGTCCAGGTCCTGATAGATTCACAGCTGAATTCTATAAGAAATTTACAGAGGATATAATCCCTACACTCCTCAGACTCTTCAATGAAATTGAAAAGGAAGTAATCCTCCCAAAATCATTCCTGGAAGCAAGTATTATTCTGATACTAAAACCAGGGAAAGACACAACTAAAAAAGAGAACTACCGGCCAATCTCCCTCATGAACATAGATGCAAAAATCCTCAGTAAAATCCTAGCAAATGGAATACAGCAAATCATCAAGAAGATCATACACCATGACAGGATTCATCCCAGGGATGCAAAGATGGTTCAATATTCGAAAATATAGCCTGGCATGGTGGCACATGCCTGTAATCTCAGCACTTGGGAGGCTGAGACAGGAGGATTGTTGTGAGTTCAAGACCAGCTTGAACTGGTCTTGAAGCTACAAAGTGAGCTTAAGGCCATCCTGAACTGCATAGTGAGACCCTGTCTCAAAAAGACATTTAAAAAAAAAAGAAAATATGTTAATGTAATACTCTATATCAATAGAGCGAAATCTAAAAACCACATGATCATATCAATTCATGCAGATAAGGCTTTTGACAAAGTCCAGCACTCATTCATGTTCAAAGTCCTATAGAAAATTGGAATAGAAGGCCTCTACTTCAATTTGATAAAAGCCATCTAAGACAACATAATGGCTAATAGAATTCTAAATGGGGAAAAGCTGAAATTTTTTACTCTCAGATCTGGTACAAAACAAGGATGTCCTCTATCACCATTCCTGTTCAATATAGTTCTGGAATCATTAGCTAGAAGAATCATTAGGTAAAGAAGAAGTTAAATTATCATTAGGTGCAGATGACATGATACTTTACTTGGAAGACCCAAAAAAACTCCACCAAGAAGCTACTACAATTGATACATAAATTCCGTAGCATAGCAGGATACAAAATCAATACCAAAAGTCAATAGCATTCCTCTACACAGATAACAAACACACTGAGAGGGAAATTAGAGAAACAATACATTTTACACTTGCATCACGGAAAATGAAATACTTTGGAATTCATCTAACAAAAGAAGTCAAAGATCTTTTCACAGAAAAGTAATCTGAAATAATTTGAAAAAGGAGATTGTAGAGGATTTCAGAAAATGGAAAGATAGTCCCTGCTCCTGGATAGAAAGAACCAACATTGTGAAAATGGCCATATTCACAAAATTGTCGTAAAGATTTAATGCAATCCCTGTCAAACTGCCACCAACATACCTTCCAGACCTAGAGAAAACATTCCTATTTATTTGGAACCTGAAAAGACCTAGAATAGCAAAGGCAATCGTGGGCAACAAAGACAAGGAAGGAGGCATTACACTTCCTGGCTTGAAATTATACTACAAAGATACTGTGATAAAAGCAGCATGGTATGGGCAACAAAATAGACCTGGGGATCAATGGAATAGATTAGAAGATGCAGAGGGATCTACAAACACACTCAGCCAACTGATCTTCGACAAAGGGGCCAAACATGCTTACTGGAAGAAAGATAGCCTCTCAACAAATGGTGCTGGAAATACTGGTTCTCCACATTCCAAAAACTAAAACTTGACCCAGTTCTATCACCATGTACTAAGCTAAAGTCAAAATGGACTAAAGATCTGAACATTAAAACAGAAACACTCAATCTCCTGGAAGAGAAAGTAGGAGGAACTCTTGAAGACATACAGGTAGACAAAGAGTTCCTGAACAAAAATTAAATCACATGGGTAATACTTGAAAGAATTAACAACTGGGATTACCTCTTTTTGAAAAGTTTTTGCACGTCAAAAGAAATTACCAACAAAGTGAAAAGAAAACCCACAAATTTTGAAAAAATCTTAATTAATCAGCACTCAGACAAAGGTATACTTTCTAGAATTTATAAAGAACTAAAAAACATTAGGGCCTCTAAATTTAAAGACCCAATCCAGAAATGTGCATCTGAGATGAACACACACTTCTCAAAGGATGAAATTAAAGAAGTGAATAAATATATGAGAAAATATTTCACATCACTAGCCATCCATAAAATGCAAGTTAAAACAACACTGAGATACCATCTCACCCCAGAAAGAGTGGCTATCAAAAAGAAATCAACAAAGAACAAATATTGGAGAGGATGTGGAGAAAAGGGAACCCTTATCTACTGCTGGTGGAAATGTATACTGGTACAACCATTGTGGAAATCAGTGTGGAGACTTTAAAAAACTAGGCCTGGAAATCCCATTCAAACCAGCTATCCCCCAACTGGGAATTTTCCCAGAGGAACTGAAAACATTGTATCATAACAATATATGTGTACTTATGTTTATAGCAGCACAATTTGTGATAACCAAATGTTGTAAACAACCAAGATGCCCATCTCAATGGGGAATGGTTGAAAAAGATGTGGTATCTTTATGCAATGGCATATTACTCAGCTGTAGTGATAAACTCAAAGCCTTCATATTTAGCTGGATGCCACTTGAAGGTATAAGTGAAATAAACCGGACTCACATGTGTAAATATTGTATAGTCTCCATAGTATAAGAACTCAAAAGAAGAAATACAAATAGAAAGGTGTAACACAATTAAAAGGAAAGCAAGAACTTGAGAATTAGACAACGAGGAGAGGGCCAGGAGAAAAGCTAGGAAACATGACAGGGGCAAACCTATGTATTTATATGCACAAGATGGGTAAGGCAATAATCCTGAAGAACATCAGCAAGATTTTGAAATGAGCAGTTAATTGGTAGGATTCTTACCCTGACTAACTATACAGGCTGATATCTGTGAACCAAGTGACTGCACTGAAGATAGCAATGTGTAATAGAAGATAGCAATGTGTAATATTCATGCTTGGAATACCTGTCATTCTGGTCTTCTAAATAGGTACTTCTTGTCATGACATACTAATTATTATAGTACTATCTCTCAAGTAAAAGTTTTTTTTTTCTTTTTTAAATTAGGGGTAATAAAAAAATGACACAAGGAAAATATGTCACAGGATTGTCCTGCTACAATGCTGTATATGATTAAGTTTCTAAATTTCTGTGTAAAAATATGTAAGTTTGTTACTATTTTTTAAATTATTTTTTTCTTCATGTTCTGTAGGGACTTAAAGTTTAACATATCAATACTTGATGGAAAATAACTGTTCCATGTTATGCCTAAGATGATTGATATTTAGAAAGATAGAGTAAATTGAAATGCATATGTTGCAGGATAATAATAAGCTTCTCTTCTGGAGGATTAAAAACCTAAGTTTGCAGATCAAAAGTTAGAGAAAAGGAAGGGCTGCAAGGTCAGCCAACATTTTGGCCCTAGCCTTTCAAGGTCAGTGAAGACAAAGGACATAGAGCCTGTACTGTACCATCATGTAACTCAATTGTGTCCCAGATTTTCTGATCAAGGAGATTATGGGATGCAGAGGATTGTGATCATGATGTAGAGTGTGCCTAAGGAGAGTTACATAGACAAAAAACATTTTCTCAGGCTTTCATAGAGAGCAAATTGGTCAACCAATGGCTGTGACTCATCCACAAGGCTGGCACTGGCAAAGGATCTACAAAGTGTGGTACAGGGTTACAGGCTAAATCCTGAGGGAAGTTAACTGACCTTATCAGATACAAAAGTTACATTTCTTGTTATATAGGTCTTGTTTTATCTTCGTCTTAACCATCCAGCAGAAAAGTATTAAAATGGTGTATATAAAGTAAAACCCTATTAATATGCTGAGCTTTTTTTTTTTTTTTTTTTTTTTTTGTCTTTTTGAGACAGGGTCTCACTGTGCAGTTCAGGCTGGCCTTAAGCTCACTTTGTAGCTCAGGCTGGTCTTGAACTCACAACAATCCTCCTGCCTCAGCCTCCCAAGTGCTGGGATTACAGGTGTGCGCCACCACGCCCGGCTATTAATATGCTGAGCTTTAAAAGGCTCACATCAACAACCTCTGTGGATAACCCACTACTATTGTGGACTGCTGGACTGTGTTGGATTGTTTTGCTGAATTCACACTCCTATAGTATTTAGATGCCAATAGAATATCCATCTCTGACAGGAATAAACAAAAAAGGGGCTATAAAGGAAGCATCATTTTGTATTTGTATATACAGAATAGTCAGGATAGATATACAGCTACTCTCACTTAATTCAATGAGTAGAAAGATTTTTACTAGTAGTGTTTGGACAGGATATCCTGTCTGCTTCTTGTACTATGGATAACCACTAAGAAGATAACAATTTACAATGTATTATGTATTGAAACTGTCCTATTAATAAGGAAACTGTCCCATTGCTATTTGTTTCTCAGTAAAATAAAAAAAAAAAAAAAAAAAAAAAGAAAATTGGCCCAAAACTGCAGACTAAGGCAGGAACTTCGACTCTAGGTCAAGCACCTGGCTTCAGAGTTTATACCTTCACCCCTATGTTGTACTCCTCCTGGAAATAGAGATCTATTCCTAGTCATCCACCTGACTAGTTTTTTAAATATTTTATGCGCACCTGGGGACTCTTTGTACCTCTGTTGTCAAGTATAAGCTTTGCAGAATGATATTTGTAATTCTATCCAATGTGAGTAAAATAAATACATAGGAAAAACTTTTTAAAAGTGAAAGTAGCCAGGCATGGTGGCGCATGCCTGTAATCCCAGCACTTGGGAGGCTGAGGTGGGAGGATTGTTGTGAGTTCGAGACCAGCCTGAGCTACAAAGTGAGCTTAAGGCCAGCCTGAACTGCATAGTGAGACCCTGTCTCAAAAAAAAGACCAAAAAAAAAAAAAAAAAAGTGAAAGTAAATAACACATGCTTGTTGAAACGATGTATTTCCACTTTCTACAAAATTTATTTTGAATTTTATAAATATTTATTTTTAAAGGAAAAAAAAAGAAGTGCTGATCTATATTTGCCATTCTAGTATTTCTGTTTCTATTCTTTGTAATTGTTTACTGCCATGAACACTTTTTCTTAGCTGATATTTTTGTATCTATTAACCTAATCAAATGCTGTGTGAGTACTCCGAATTTATCATAGATCCATACATGTAATGGAGTACATTCTAGACTTAGTTGGATTCACAATTGCATTTCTAATTTTTGGATATTATTTTGAAATATTTAATTTACTTTTGAATTAATATTTAATTAATTTTCTGAATATTGCTTAATTTTAATTTTTGTTTTATGATTTATACTGTTTCTTTGACTTATAATCTACTTATAAGACATGGTATGATATTTTCTCCTAGTATTAGAAACTTTCCACTTTCCATTAACTTTATATTAGTTTTTCCTTGTCTTACACACACACACATATGAAAAAATATGTGTATAGCCTGACATAAGATTGATACTGTTTTGTGGAAATTTTAAATGGGTTCATCTAATACAACTGTATTTTACACAGTCCTGCATAACTGCCAATTTGAGAGCTCTTTATTCTTTATCTAGGACCATATAGCAACTTCTCTTGCTTTCTGGATTATGATCTTTGTTATTTTCTATATGCTCCATCTGGAGGTATTAGAATATTTCACTTTTCTATAACTGGAAAATATTTTAGTTTTCAAAGGTATGTTGCTAAGTATAAAATTCAATGAGGATAGATCCTTTTTTTTTAGTCCTTTGAATAAATAAGTCTAGTTTCTTACCCACTTGCTCTTTTTTTTCTATTTTGTACTTAAATGCTGTTTAATTTTGTTCTTCCACAGCTAATATTTTTTCTATAATATGCTTTAATGATTTTTTTCTTTATAATTAGTTTTGGGCAATTTCATTTTTGTGTATCTTGCTATGATTTTATTCATATTTCTTGTGCAAAAGGTTCATTTTTCTTAGAAATGTGGTGCTATAATTTTAACTAAATTTAGAAATTTTAAATCTTTGAATGTTTATTGCCTACCCTCTTCTACTTTGACAATTCTAATTTTATGAATATAAGTTTCTTAATTTTGATGCAGAGTGAACTATTATATGACTAGTCTGTAAACTCTTCTTCATGTTTAGACAATTTTTATTGTTATATTCACTTAAGTTCGTGAACAATTTTTTACAATGTACAATCTATTATTAATCTGTTATGTATTCATTTCAGAAATATTTCTCTAAAATTCACTCTGTCTACATCTTATATCTTTCACATTTCAATGTTTGTCTACAATTTTTAATTTGCTATATAATTATTACTGATTTTCAATAAAGTTAAAATGAGTTAAAAAAAAGTAAACCTGTGTAGCAACAACAACAACAACAAAAATTCATTATGTCAACTTATTAAACAAAGAAGTTAATATTTTATTTATAATGAGATGTAGGAACTAATTTGAAATTGTATAAAATATTGTTTGATCTAAACTATTCTAGAATTCAGTTTCTGGGCTCCATTGCACACATGCACAAACTATGTCTTTCTGGAACATTTGCTTAGGTTGCATATAACAAGCTAAATAGAATTTCACCTATTCTAAAATAAATGCTAGGGCCGGGGAGATGGCTCAGTGGAATAAGCGCTTCCCTGGCAAGCGCAAGGGCCTGAGTTCAATCCCCGGTTCTGCCAAAAAAAAAAAATAATAATAATAAAATAAATAAATAAATAAATAATAAAATAAAATAAAATAAAATAAATGCTTTAATAAACCTATTTCTCAGATATTTGATAATAATCTAGGTTGGGTATGCAATCACCTGTTCTCTTAGTTTACACTGGACAAAGCCTAGTGCTTTGATATCATGCAAGACAACCCAGGAAATATTGTGATGTTTTTCACTCATTGTTTTTTCTTTGGTGCAGTCCTAAGGATCAAACCAAGGGGCTCCTATGTGCTAGGCAAGTACTGTGTCACCAAGCCACACACCCCAACCCACAGGTTTGAATGTACCACACTTCCATAGAATCCTATTCTTACAACCCTAAACTGGAGGTGAGTTGCTGATCAACTCAGCATATGTGGTACTTGCTCCCAAAGGGTGAAAAAAGGTTTACTGCTAATGCATTCCTAACAGGTTAAGTTATATTTTTGTTTGCCTTTGGAATAAGTAGCAGGTAATCTTTAACAGAACATGTTTTCATTACCTAGGGGCTATGCTGGTCATTGATGTGAATCAGTGTTTAGAGGAACAAAAGTCAGATGATATTTTGACTGCACTGAAGTCTTCTTCTTCTAATGTACAAAACATTATCTCTGAATGTGCTGACTGGTACTATGAGGCACTGGCAAAAGCAAAAGGAGAAAAATCTGAAAAAGGTAAGCTCTGTCATTGCTGAGCAGGAACTGAAATACATTTAAAATGAAATACAACACAGCTTCCATTGTGTTGCATTTTAATTTTAAAACAAGTAATATTTCCAAATGAATACTTCTGAAATGCTTTTATACTATCTGTGACAAATTTTTTAGATCTTTCTTTCTTTTTGTATTTGATACAGGGTTTCACTACACAGCTCAAACATGGTGATCCGCCTGTCGAGCTGGGATTACAGATGTGTGCCACCCCACCTGGTGGAGGCAGGGGCAGGGCCAGCCTGGCTGATGATGCTGGGGATCAAACCCTGATCTCTCGCCTAAGCGGGCGCTTACTCTGCTGAGCTATCTTGCCAGCCCTAGGCATTTCTTTTCCTGTGTTTTCTTTTTTTAAAGAAAACTGTGATTAGCTGAGTGGCATTGCATGGGCAACCAATAGCATCACAGAATTAAGAAAATATAGTATTTAAGAATATTTTGCCTAATATGGATTATTCTTTTTTTTAGGCAAGGGTCTACGGGGTGTTCAGGGTCTCACTACTGGATCAGACTCATAATGATCTTCCTGTTTACAGCCTCCTAAGAGCTGGGGTTACAGGTGCGCGCCACCATGCCCAGTCTCAATGGCCATCTCAGCGTGCCCCAGGGGTGGGACCAGCACAGTAGACCCAGGGATCGAAGCTTTGTCCCCTGCTCCTGCTTCTAGGTGCTTTAATTCATTGAGCTATTTGGCCCCCCTAATATGCATTATTCTTATAATCCCTGATAGAAACATATTTTACACTGATAATTTTTATCATTTCTTCCTTTGTGAGACAAATGGTACATGATCATACAATATTGAGTACAGAAGGTTAAGTAAGGATAGGTAAACAAAATGCGATATATCCATATATTAGAATATTACTGGCCATAAAGAATGAAGAACTGTTACACACTACATCATGGATGAACTTGAAGAGTACACTAAGTGAAAGAAGCCAGAACAGATATAGAGATATCAGACTGCTCATTTGAAAAGAGATCCATCCTTCTGCCCTACTTTAGTTGACCTTTTTGGTATATATTTGCCATTTTGTAAGTTGGATAAAATTGTCTCAAAAGGTGATTCATAAAAATGGCTGTCCCTGGATTGCTCCTTAAACATTGGTCACAGTCCCCATGGGGGAAGTTGCTGGACATCTTCATGATTAAAAAGGACTCTTGCTCGTTGGCCTCTACTGTCTACTGCGATGTGGATCACATCTACCCAGAACATCTATCCACATCTACTTTTCTCTCTGGCCATCTTGGCTCCTAACACCATCACGAAACCTTTGGGAGCCAGAGCTGGTATTAGACATTTGTTTCTCCTCCTTTTGTTGGCTTAGCAGGCTTTATTACATACATGGAATTTGTTCTGTTTTACTGAGTCATGTTGACGAGTCTAACTGAGTGTATGATTAAACATACATTCATTAGATTATTTTATATATTGAAGAAACTACATTAATATGTAATGTTCTGTGTTCCTTTGTAGAATTTAACAAACACTTTTTCTTTAGTGTCTACAGAAGGTTCGTGGCTCAAACTCAACCTGCAGGAGAAATATGACTACTATTACAATATTGATTCAAAAGAGAGTTCCTGGGTTACACCTGAATCATGGGTACCTAAGGAGTCATGGCTCATGGAAAAAGAAATTGAGGTAGGTGTTGATAGCAAAATTTGCTGTGTGAAGATGAGTGTGTTGCTTTTCTTTTTCTGTCATGAAGTGATGGAAGAAACTAATTGACTTATTTGAAGACTAGAATAGAAGAAAGTCTTTATGAACTGCAACTGGGTGTCACTGTATTATGACATTTGTAGAGTTTTCCATTAACAAAACCAAGCAGATGAAGGAAAAGATAGTTTTTGCATTTTATTTGGGATGGTAGATTACCTTAACAAGGTTTTCCTTGACATAATTCAGTTTGATTAATAATAATCTCTTAGTTGTCAGCATTGAAAATGTCTTATTCAACCCCACCTTCAACTTACAACCAAAATGTTATTTTCTTTCAATAAAATGCTTCAAAAAGACTCTGCTGTTCTTGATCTCAACCACTTCCAAGATTCTTCAGGGAGCATAAGAAAGGGGTTAGCAAAGACTAGGAATGGTAAACTTTGAATGTTTGCTTTTTCCAAGATAGTCATTGTCTTAGTTACTTTTCTTGTTGCTGAGCTAAAATACCTGAAGCCCAAAGTCAAAGGAAAAAAAGATTTATTTGACTCACAGTTTATAGAGATTTCAGTTCACAGTCAACTTGCTCCGAAGTAGGGAGACATGGCAGAGGGACATCACAGAGGATAAAAAGTTTATGGTGGGCAGCAGGCAGGAAAGCAAGCAAGGGGCCTTACCACTGTCTTTCTGCCCCTTTATATTCTATATAGGCTGCCTGCATTAGGGTGGGTGCTTACTGATTTACTAATCATGCACTGTTAATCCTAGCACTGTATCAGCAATCAGTCACATACTCTAGATCCACCACTTCTTTTTGTATGTGTTGGGGGATAGTCAAACTCAGGACCTTACACTTGCCAGGCAGGTGCTTTATGCCCCTGAGCTGTATCCCCAGCCCATAGATTCAACCGCTTCTGGAAAAGCCACACCTATGACTGAATGAAGCTTTGGGGAGGACATTTAAACACAAGTTCTAACACCCAGCATCACACACTCTAGATACAGCCACCTCTGAAAAAACCCCACTGTGACTGTATAAGGATCATCTAGACACAAGCCATCACATTCTGCTCCACGACCCCAAAAGACGTATGCATACCCCTTTATGCAATAGCCATTTAGTCCATCTCCAAGAGTTGCCAAAATTTTAATGTTTTCAACATTGCTGAGAAGTCTGAGTCTCATGTCTCCTCTGAGATTTAAGGCAAACTCTTAGGTTTAAGCCTTTGTACAAATAAAAGAAATTTAAACACTTCCAACATTGTTACACAAGATAAACATTTCCATTTCAAAAGTTACAAGTATGGTTAGTAAGGAATGGGAGCAAAACAGAGACCAAAATCCAGCGAGGAAAACATTAAGTCCTATAGCTCCAGGAACAGCATCCAAGGCAATCTGTGGCATTGTGAAACCGAAAGGGCCTGGGTGGCTCCATCCTTACAGAATGTCCAGTGGTTTTATCTCCCATGGCTTCTCTCTTGGGCTGCATGTGCTCCCTCCTTGCACCTTTCTCAGATGATCCATATTCCTGGATTCTCCAAACTTCTGGTGTCTCCCCTGAACCTTGGGCTTTACACTCACAGATTCACACTATATGTCCTCTCAGGGATAAACTGCTTGGCCTCCTAGGCCTACTTCTGAAATCTGGGTGCAAGCCTTTCTGACCCCACAACTCTTGCCTTCTTCATGCACCTAATACCAGACCTGATGGCAAGGTCTGCTGCCAGCTGAAGCGGTAGCCCGGCTTTCTTCTCTCTTGGCTATAGGGGTCAAGTGCCCAGATCGCTGAGCACTCTGTACCCAATCCCAAGGAACCAATTATCTAGAGTCCACTATTCTGGACTTGGTGCTCTAGGACTTCTCAAAGCAAGATCTTTCACCTTTGCAACTCTGAGGCTACAGTCTTGTTTCAGTAATGCTGGCTCCTATGTTGTCGTTAGGTCATCTTTTCCATCATCTTCCTCTGAAATATTTGGCTTTTCTTACTAGTCTTTTCAGCAACCAATTTCTCCTCTCTTTCATTTTTGTATGCCTCAACTTTACTGGAGCTTCCTTTCTGGCTGAATTGAAAATGTTTTGAATCATTCAGCTGGTCTTTTTTTTTTTTCTTCAGAACAAGGGATTGAACTCGGGCCCTTGTGCTTGTCAGGCAAGCACTTATTCTACTGAGCCATCTCCCCAACCCCCTCAGCTGGTCTCTTTGCTCTTCATTCTCAACATAAATCTGCCTAAAAGCCCCAACAGTATCCCTGCCACTGCTTAAACATTAAAGTATCTTAAAGTTTCCTCTCCCAGGTGAATTAGTGTGCTGCCCTGAATATATGTCTCAGACAAAGTCTGTGGACACAAGCAAAATGCAGACAGCATCATCTGGAGTCCAATAGCCAATGTAGCCCTTTTACCCAGCAGAAACCTCCTGAGCCTCTGTGGCATTTTTGTCAGCATTCTGATCTTCTGAGCTCTACCCAGAATCTCCCATTGAGTACCATTTATAGCATCTCAGCTTTACTTTTTCAGCTGGCATCTCCAGACTTTTCCAAATTCTTTCCCTTCCCATAGGCCATCTCCAAAGGCTCCTGAACCACGTGGTAGGGATAGTCACTCTCAGTATCAGAATCTGTCTTAGTTATTTTTCTCTCGTTACTGAGACAAAATACTTGACACCCAGAGTTGAAGGAGGAAAAGCGTATTTTGTTTCAGTTTGTAGAGAATTCAGTCCATAGTTGACTGGTTCCAAGACAGGGTGACGTGGCAGAGGGATACCATGAAGGAGAAACAGTTTGTGGCAGGAAGAAGGCAGAAGGCAGCAAACTACTAGTGCAAATAGCAGCTTCTTTCTGCGCCTTTTATGTTCTATCCAGGTGATGTGTCTTAGGGTGAGTGCCAAACAAATCAGTGAACTAATTTAGTAATCACACACCCTTAATCCCAGCATCACATTCTAGATCCAGCTACCTATCTGAAAAAGCTCCACCTATGACCACACAAAGCTGTGGGGGCGACATCTAGGCACAAGCTGTAGTTGTCACCTTAGCATTTTTTCAGTGTTAAATACAAATTTTGATAGTTGGAGATGTGCTATCCAAAGTGTCAGTGGAAATAGTACAATGTGCTTATTTTATACAGGACTTTTGATTAATTGAGCTAAAAGTTGGTATAATGGATAACACTTTTAGTTTAACCTCTGAAGCCCTATTATAATGAATTTATCTGTATTTGAAAATTTTGATCTGCCAAATTTTACTTATCCAAGGCAGTTTATCCATTTCCTCTCATCTCTGTTAACTAGAGTTCTTTATATGAGGTTTTGTTAGGAGGAAAAAAAGCAGTGCTTTACTTAAATTATACATCACAAGCCAGATGTGGTGGTGCATACCTATAATCCCAGCGCTTAGGAGGCTGAGGCAGGAGTATCTCCAGGGAGAAGAAACCCATTTAGAAGCATCTGTCAGAATCACATGTTCAAAAGCATTCTCTCAATGTGTATAACACTGATCTAAGTCTCAAGACATCTGCTGGGTTCTCCCCTCTGCTTCACCCATCCTACTCTGCATTCCTTCTCAAAATCTAGAAGTATTTATGTGTAGAACTCAGGGCTGAAAATTTGTAAGGATCAGGATAAGAGCCTTATCAAAGAAAAGGTATGGATTGATTTTTTTAAAACATGAAAATAAGGAACTAAACGCTCCACAGAAATTTCCCAAAATAAAAGAAGACTTACTGTAAGCAGATGGTAAGGTGAATGTTTCAAGTGGCCTTCGTTGGCAGAGTTTTGGTCTTGTGGGCAGTTCTTTGGAGGCTATGAAGCAACAGGATTCAGACCAGAAGAGTGTATAACTGGATTCAATCCTTTTAACAAAATGTCTGTTACAAGTTACAGCCCACAGTAGCCCTTCTTACCTGCTATGCTATGTGGTTTTAGGGGGTCAGAGAGATGGCTCAGTGGAATAAGTGCTTCCCTGGCAAGCACAAGGGCCTGAGTTCAATCCCCAGTTTCTAAAAAAAAAAAAAAAAAAAAAAAAAAATTGTGGTTTTATCTTGGAGAAGGAAAAACAGAGCATACAAACAATTCTTTTTTTCTTCATTGTTATGTGTTTGGTGCAAGGTCTCACTGCGCAGCTTGGATGCGGGATGCATAGTGACCCTCGTGTTTCCAGCCTCCCCAGTACTGGATTACAGGCATGCCCCACCACACCCGGACTCTCGCTGGCTCAGCTTGCCCTAGGGGAGGGGCCGGCATAACAAATACGTATCTTATAGAGTCCTTGAAGAACACTGCTGTCAGAGGTACAGTGCCTCAATGAGCATTGTGTACTAAAAGTCAGAGAAAAGCTGGGGCCTGAGCCAGACCATGCTAAATGGCAGAAATGATAAATGACCAGAACAGAGTGAAGAATACAGCTTGTTAACTAATTTCATGTGTTCAAACTGTTAGACTTTTAGACCAACATTATTGAATTACCCATGCTATTATTTTTTTAAACAAAAGAAATTGTGGACAATACTACAGATTATAAGTGCAGTTGAAAAGGTTACTAAACTCTAAAGAAACAGTCCTGGGAGCTAAAATTTGATATGAAAATTTGCTCATTTGGCAGCTAAAGATGGCCCAGATATAACTTTCTGTCACATTGAACATCCCTGTGTGAGGGTTGTTAAGTAGAGGAGGGCCTCACCTTGTTGTGGGTTTAAAGTATTTCTTCTAAACAACTTGGAGTTGTTGATTTAGTCAGTGAATGTGAACACGTCTTCTCTTAAAGCTGTATGCGTTTTTAAATAATTTCACTACTAAGGGCTCACATTAGCCAACTGTTGTTTAACTAGAAACAACTAGGTATTGATCTCTCAGAGTAGAAAGGAGCCCAGTCTTTACTCGTGTCCTGCAGCAAATGTAAAAGTGAACACAGTTCCTGTCACCACAAAAACTTCTCATGACCCTTCTTCCTTTTCTCTCATCCTTTGATGGCACCTTTCTTCACCCACCCCTTTCCTGTGCCCCTAATACCTTTTTCTGCCCCGAGCACCATTTGGGGTTTCCCCAGCTCAATGCAGAGCTGCTCCTACTCCAGCCTGAGAGAGGGCAGGCCAGGGTGAGACTCAGCGGGCACTGCAGTTTTGGTCTTGGCAGCCCCAGGGAGGGAGGAGGCCATGCATATTCTCACAGCTGTCACCCTCATCCCTTTTGCATTCTGTGGAGCTCAGGCCTTGTGCCTCGTTCTTGCCAGCCTCGACTGTACAGCGCCACTGTCTCCAGACCTGATGTCATTTGGCCCTGTTCTCATGCAACAGCAAACTCAGGGAAGTTCAGTCACGTCACTATAAAATTAATGAGTGCAGCCCTCCACTCTGATCTAATGTCTGTAAGACAAACACACACACACACACACACACACACACACACACACACACACTCACTCACTCACTCACTCACTCACTCACTCACAGAGTTATCCATATTGTTTTCTAAAAGATGCAACTTCCAGAAGCTATGATACATGCTTGCTCCTTTCTCCCGATGTGTGAGATGTGACTGTCTGGAGTCTCTTGCAGGACATCGTTGAGGAGGTCACGGTGCGGTACATCCGGGAGAAGATATGGTCTGCTTCCAAAGAACTTCTGCTTTGCTTTGAAGCCACCAGCTCAGGACCCATGCTTAGGGAAGAGTTTGAAGCTCGGAAATCATTCTTGCGGGATCAAGAAGATAATGTGATCAAAATACAGGTATATGAATCAACCACCACTGAATAGGGCAAACTGTCATTATCCTCTGAAAATTTATTTTTAAAAATAGGCCCATCAAAAAAAAATAAAAAGAGGCACATCAGCCAGGTATGGAAAAAAATAGGCCAGTCAGTCATTAGCATGGTAAAAGGAAAATGTGACTGCGGAGCTTTGTTCCCTAAGTTGCCCCTAGGCTACTTTAGTAGGTTTAATATTGAAAGTATCTTGGTAGGGGGTGAATTATAGCTTTCTGGTGCTCTGTGGACTTGCACATTCTGCTGATACCAGCCTAGCTGGAGAGCAAGAGCCCCTCGGATCAGAACTGAAATTATACACAGCATCTCTCCTTTTTTTTTCTTTAATTTGTTTTTATTAGTACATATTACATATCAAGTACTCCCATTAGTCAAAGGGAATTTATACCTTTACATAATATATCTTAATTCTTTTTCCCCCATTCTCCTCCTCTCCCTTCAACTCATCTTTCTCTTCCGATTTTCTTTCACTTTGTCTTTCTGTTCTTTTGTTTTTAATCCATTTTTCCTTCTCTGCCTTTCCCTCCTCCCTTTCCTTGCTGCTCTTCCCATTCGAACATCTTCTACTTCCCAAAACTCGGTCCCCCGCTTTGCTTCTTATTTACCCTTAGGATTTCTCCAACAAGAGAAAATGCAATATTTAAACTTGTGCACCTTAAAATTATGGTCTCTGGGTGGTCCATTTACCTAGAAATGCCTCAAGTTTATCCTTTATGGAAGAGAAGCACTCCATTGTATAGAAGTACCACATTTTCCTTCTCCATTCATCCATTGTATCTGGGCCATTGCCAAGACTTACTATTATAAACTGTGCTACTGTAAGTGTGGATACTCATATGCAATTGAAAGTTCTTTGATGCTTCTAACTCTTTCAGATTGATACCTGAAAGGGGAATAGAAAGATAAATGTAACTGGTAGTTTTAGTTATTCTTCTTTGCTATCAGCTATTGGATTGATTTTTCTCATATGTTACTATTTTTGAGAAGGTGTCTATCTGATGGCCACTAACCCCAGCCTTGTCTTCTAGGCATGACATTCTATCTTAACATTGGTTGATTCTACTGAATATAGTTTAAATAGAATCTTTAATGCCCCGTGAATCTGTTTTATGGAATCTGAATTTGTGTGTGTGTGTGTGTGTGTGTGTGTGTGTGTGTGTGTATTTGTTACAGGGTCTAAACTTGTACTCATACATCCTCCTGTTTTAAGCCTCCTGAGTGCTGGGGTGACTGGTGTGTGCCACCATGCCCAGTCTCATTCGTCGTCTCAGTGCACCCGGGTGTGGGGATGGGGCCAGCGTAGCATGTGGTGCCAGGGATCAAATTCCAGGCCCCGCACTTGCCTAAGCAGGTGCTGGCTGAGCTTCGTCTACTGGCCCAAATCTGAAAATTCTGTTGAGCATTTATAGTTTCCATCACTTTCATAAGCTTGCCCTTACTTGCCTTCATTTCTTTTTTTTTCTTTTCTTTTTTTTTTTCTTTTCTTTTCTTTTCTTTTTTTCTTTTCTTTTCTTTTCTTTTCTTTTCTTTCCTTTTCTTTTCTTTTCTTTTTGTACTGGGAATATAACTCAGGACCTTGCACTTGCCAGCCAGTTACTGTGCCATTAAGCTATACCCCCAGTCTATACTTTTTGTTGTGATTTTTAATCTTACGTGACTTGCAGAACTGCACCATTATTGTATAATTCTTACACAGGTTGTTATCTCGTGTTTACATTCTTACATAATGCTGTAACCAGTTCATGAGTGTTTATCTGTGCTAAGTCATGGTTATATAACTATCCCCCTGTGCACCTGTGCTAGACAAGTGGGGTCACATCCTCAGGTGTCCTGAGATGCCCCTGAGCTTTGAAGCAGTCCGAGTGGCTCCCCACAGGCTCCAATTTCTCCTTTAGGTCCTTCTAGGCTACCAGAATTCTACGTCTCTCCTTTTCTTTCCCAGCTTGTTATTTTCCAGTGTGTCCAGATGCTGTGGAGGCTGATATGATACCGCTTATTTCTCATCCATTTTCCTGGAAGTCAGAAATCATATCTCCAAACAACTGGGTTTCCATGCGTTACTTCCTCCCCGACATGAGCTTTCCATGGCAGATGGTTGCTGAGCGGCACTGGCTGCTGCTTCGCTGCTGCTCCCCTCCTCCCCTCCCCTCCCTTCCTCCTTTCTCTTCCTCTTCCTCCTCCTCTTTCTTCTTCTTTTTCTTGCCTGAAAGGACAGAAGAACTAATGAAGTGAACTAGATTTGCTTTCCAGGAGAATATCCTCCCTCACATACCTGTTCCCCCTATTTAGGCCTGAAGGCGAGATCCTCCTTCCACAGGATTTTGTTGTGATTTGTAATCCTGCATGACTTGATGAATTTGCTTGTTGGGAGGAGAGGAACTTGCCTCATTTAGATGTTTCACCCCTCTTGCAACCACCACACTGGCTTCCAGAAAGCTGCTTTTCCTTTCCTTCCATGTCTAAAGTACTATTGTCATTCACTGTTGGGATCTGATAGATTTTTGTTTACATCTGTTAACTTTGAAATTCCTAAGATGAAAGTTTCTAGCTTAGAGAGCTTTTCTTTGATAGTCGTTGTGAACCCAGTATGCTTTGCCCATCTCATTTTAATGACATACAAGACAGAAGATGAACTGTATAAACGTTTGTCTTCTTGAATATTGCATAGGCCAGGTGATCAGGTATTTGAATTTATTCAAGACGTTAGCAAGGCATAAATGACTTACTTAAAGAACCTAATGCTGTAAACTTGACTCTCAGAGGATTTTTCTAGGCAAGCCAGTGAGTTTCCAGTTTATCTCTTTCTAAAACAATGGCAGGCAAAACATATGGGAAAGTCTTAAAATAGAACCACCTATAGCAATGAAAAGCTCTAATTTTGAACTAACTTCACAGCATCAACTGCCATATGCAATTGGGACCAAGCCCACACTTACCAGTCTCCTACTTGGATCAGGGTCTGAGTCTGAAACATAGCATTGCCTTTGGCAGAATCTAAGTCTGGAGTCTTTCCTAGACTGCAGAAGGATAAGAAGTTATGTAAACTTCTTCTGCCACCTCACCAGAAGCAGCAGGTAAACTCTGAACCTGCTTTCAGTCCACTTTGCCTTCTTTTGCCTCTGATAATTTCCTGACAATAGGGCATGGGGCTCAGAGGTGAGCCAGCTTTATAGGTGTAGACCAGAAATCAGTGTGTGGTCCTACAACCATCAAGCCATGCAACCAGAAGACCATCAACTTAATCTCATCTTTCACCAAGTGGATTATTCACCCTGAGTTTGAGAAATGTTCTGATCAGAGGCCTTTCCCTACGTAGAACAGCTTAAGCTTTCTAATTAGTTGAAATTGTCCCAGGTACACAGTCTCAACCAATTTGGAAAGAAATACAGAGACAGAACTTTCAGGCCCTCAACCAAGTATACCCAGACTCCATTCCCTCCACACCCTCAGACTCATGCCCTGGAACTGAAGAGTGACACAGAGAATTCACGTTGTCAGCATAAACCTCTAAGTGTTTATGGGATAAGTCAGAAAATGCCCAGGTCAACATGGGGAACCATCAAGGACAATCTGTATAGCTTTATTTATTTAGCATCCAAGGGCTTGAACATGGAAGGTAGGTAGACATGCTATCAGTGAGCTGTATCTGTACCCAGAATATTGCTTTGAGCCATTGGAAAGCCCTCATAAAATGATGTATGAATGATCCTGGAAAAAAAAATCTCATAAACATGAAATAATTATATATCAAAAGCAGAAAAAAAGAATATAACTGGAAATGTAAATGAAGTAAACATCTAAGAATACTTTTCCAGAGGATGAAAGGAAATTTTCTACTGAAATTTCTTTATGCTGTTAAGCTTTGTGAAATATGTGGCTGAATGCAACAAGGAAGAGCAGCCAAAAAAAAAAGAAGTGGAAAGAAAACCATTATCCCTAGAAACTAAGAGAAATAAATGATGTCATAGACCAGTAGTGACTTAACTACAGAATGCAAGTTAGACAGGGAATGTAATTGAAACACAGTGAGAAAAATGAAAACAGGCCTGAAGGTCTTAGAACAGTTATACAAAAAGCTGAGAAGTAGATGATTAAAAATACTTTTTCTCCTTTGGAAATTATGACACACACTTCTGGAAATTATGATGGCCCTTGTGTCTCAAGGTATAGTCCAGTTACACAGTAGGCTTTCCCTAGTTTGTGGCTCTTATGCTCAGCAAATGCTAAAGTGAGGAGCTGACAGAGGTGTTATGGTGGTTCACGGGACAGAAGGTATGGACCAGGGTTAAGATTGTTGGTGTGGCATAGGGAAAATGAAAGTAGAAAAATTGCTGAAAGTGACTGCCATAGAAAGATTTTTTTTTTCTCTTGAGCTGAAGAAAGCTGGGGTACCACTTTTGGGAAGGACATAAATAGTGGAAAACAGCGGAATAGCCCAAGGAGTTACTGAATTATTGAACTTTGGGTCAGGGAGTACCACAGCCAGCTAGCAAAGAAGAAGAAAGGGCTGCACGAAGGAATTTCAGACCCCCAGGAACGGCATTGGTGTGAGGACTGGAAGGAGGAAACAGGGCCCCAAGGGACAACCCTTACACTGGTTTACAGTAACTCGGCCTATTGGTTGCTCAATTTTATCTTTGAGAAAGGAGGAGAAAAGGAAAATGTTTAGGGCTTTCTTGCCTAACTGACATCACAGAGCATTTGTGTGCCAGGAGCCAGTACTGGTAACCTACTGTACTAAACGGATTATCAACCAGAGGGCCAGCCAAATAGCTCAGCAGATTAAAGCACCTATAAGCATGCACAGGGGCTGGGGATTCAATCCCGGGCCTGCTGTACCAGCCATGCCAGCAGTTGAGACTGGGCATGGTGGTGTGGCCTGTAATCCCAACTCTTGGGAGGAGGATCACTATGAGCCCAATCTAGTGACACCCTGAACACCCTGTAAACTGTTCCCTAAACAACAAGAAAATCAGTCAAGTGACCTATTAAATGAACTAGATTTTCCATAGATTGGTGGTAAAAATCTATAAAACACAGAGGTAACCTCTGAGGTCCAGGTATTTTGAAAGACCTATGTATTACAGATTACTACACAGAATATGTTGCTGTGGTACTGAAAACAGAACAAAGAAAATTATTATTACATATTTTCCCACAGTTCCTTATACCAGACAACAGAATAAGATTGACATTTTTCTGATGATGGTCTTCTGTAAAAGATGCCTCTTGATGACTTATGACTTAGAATTTTGTCTTTTTTTATATCTTCATCACCAGCTCTTTTCTTTATAATATGTAAATCTATAATAAACAGCCTCTAGTTAGGACTTCCAATTTATTACCACACATAAGAATTCTGTTATTAATGCAAACTTTGAAAAGCCAAGCCTAACAGAATTAAAACTTATAAACTAAAAAAGAAAAAGGTAGAATTTTGACAAATCAAATAAAGCATATAGTATTTCTGGTTCATTAAGCCAGATATTCCATATTAAGCCACTCTGCCTTTGTTTGGAAAGATAACAAAGATTTATAAATGTAGACAAATAGAGCCTGTAAGATAGCTCAGCAGACTAAGCATCTGCTTCAGCAAGTGCAGAGACCAGGATTGGATCTCCAGCACCACAGTCCATGCCAGCCCCACACCCTGGATGCACTGAGCAGACCACTGAGTCTGGGCATGGTGGCACACGCTTGTAATCCCAGCGCTGAGGAGACTGAAAACAGGAACACTACAAGTCTGAGCTGTGTAGTGGGGGACTGTGTTTCAACCAAATATATTTTGTGCTTGCCAGGCAGGTACTTATGCTGCTGAGCTGTCTTCATGACCCACAATGAATTCTTAATTTATTTGAGATGGGCATCTTTTTTTTTTTTTTTTTTTTTTTTTGGTGGACCCAGGAATTGAACTCAGGCCCTTGTGCTTGCCAGGGAAGCACTTATTCTACTGAGCCATGTCCCCAGCCCCGAGATGGGCATCTTTATGAGTATGCATTTCCTAGTACAGTATTATGGGCCAGCCTGATAGCTCAGTGCTTGGGTCCTTAGCGTGCTGTGCTGGCCCCACCTCTGGGATGTGCTGAGATTGTGACTGAGACTAGGCATGGTGGCACACACCTATAATCCCAGCACTTGGGAGGCTGAATACAGAAGAATCACTACAAGTTGGATCTACATAATGAGAGCCTGTAGACCTCATAGGCCCTGTTCAAAAAACAGGGAAACAATTTTCTTTTAAATACAGTATTATAATTTTACTTCTTCATGTTTCCTTTTCTTTTTCCTTTTGGTGGTACCAAGTCCTCCATGTTTCTTGTTTAGTTTACACCTATGAGTTTTTTGGATATTGTGAGTAACATCTTTACTATGTTGTTGTTTACTTCTTACATAGAGAAAATTTATCAATTTTATAATTAGCCATTATGATGATTGCTTGGTGCCAATCATTTCCATTTGATCCTTTTGAGTCATACTGATTCTTACACTTCTAATTTCAAAAATCTTGGATTCCATCAAGGAATAAATTTAGAGCAGACTAGATAATACAGAATTATAAAATATCAAGGACCTGCCTTTCCCTTCTGGGGAGAGGGACTATGTACTTTTCCCTATGTCTCTGTTGCAGTACCATGAAAAGCCCTGGATATTATATATGAACAAGACCATTAGGGAAGCTAAGGACTCCAGAGGGCACGGGGTGCATTCTATGAGTTTCATTTTGGCCTCAAATGCCTCAGAATTGGTGCCGAAGAAGCTCACCACCACCAACACCCCCAGAAATGCCACCAAGAATAAGACAAACAGAGCTTCAACAAAGTTCTGCTCCCCAGCAGGACCAGAAAGGGAGAACATAGCAGCACAGCAACTCATAGGCAAGCATCACCCTACCCTAGGCAGACCATAGACCCCTGTGGGACCACTCCCCACCCACAGAGGTCAAGCAGGGACTCAGCGGCCTGCTCCCCGCCCATGGAGCAGCACCATGGCAGCCCTGCACCCTGCAGGGGTGGGTGTGCAGTCAGAGCAATCATAGTACCCCATGGTCACGAGGCCACCCACCTCACCACACACAGGAGGGACCCTGTTGGTGACCACAGAGCTCCAGTGGACAGCTGGAGTTCTACCCCAGCCAACAGTAAAGTGAAAATCTGTCCACCTCTGGTGTCACTGCAGCCATGAGGAAAACCTAGACTTTCACTTCCATCTCCTGGTAACAAGAACAGGCCCTATCCGTCACTGAAACTGTGTCTGGGAAGGCCACCTGGAACCTGCAGAGTCAGGTCAGATCCAGCACCTGAAAGTATCCACACTGCAGTTCCTTCATGTGGGTAACCGGGTACATTTATTCAAAGCAGCCAATTATCATGCCAAGAACCAAGAAAATCACAACTTCATTTTTAAAAAAGTAATCTCTGCATAGATGCTGCAAAATCTCCTTAACAAAGATGTTTAAAGCAGCAGTCGCTTTAAAAAAAAATAATAATTGCAAACAATTATTTGTTCGTAATTATTGAGAGAACCTGTCTGAAAAGAAAAAGAACAAAGGTCTGAGGATTCAGCTTAGTGCAAAGGCCCTAGGTTTGGCTCCCAGTGCCACAAAGTAAAACACAGTGGCACATGTGGAAAAATGAGCGTTCATTCACACCAGAATGGAGTGAACAGAGGCATGAATTTGGCAACTACCAAGTAGAACTACAGAAATTGGCAGATCTGAATACCCAAGAAAACAGACTGGAAAAATAATGAACAGAGCTGCAGGGATCTGTGGTCTTATAAAGATTAAACATGCATGTCCCCAAGGAGTGGAGAAAAGACAATGCTTATAAAAATGTTCAAATAAAGAGTGGAAAATTCATCTGTGTAGCAGAAGACACAAATCTCCAGTTAAAGAATTAAGCAATCCCAAGCAGGATCAACTGAGGACACTTACGCAAAGGTACAACACAGTCAGACATCTGAAAGCAAGAGACAGACGTCTTGAAAGTCATAGATATAAAGGACAGTTTATTACCTGAAGGAGAAAGACAGCTTTATGACAGACTAAAGAACACAGTTGTTGGAGTTCTGTCCCATAGAAGGAGAGGGGAGACTAAGGAAACTTATGAGTAGGCCTGCCCTGGAAGAAAAGCCAGAGACTGTTCAATAAACCAGGACCCGATAAAAAAATTTTGGAGGGCTGGTGAGATAGTTCAAGGGCCGGCGAGGTGGCTTAGTGGCAAGCACAGGAACCAGGGTTCAACCCCTGGTCCCACATGCCATGCTGGCCCCTCCCTGGGGGTGCACTGAGCCGGCATCAGAGTCCAGGCATGGTAGCGCAAGCCTGTAATCCTAGTGCTGGGAAAGATGAAAACAGGAGGCTCACTAGAGTCTATCTGTGTAGTAAGACTCTACCAAAAACACAAATGAAAAGAAAACAAAAAAAAAAAAAAAATATCAGGAAGAAAAAAGTGCAACCAAAGTAAAAATAGGAGTAAATACATTTCTCCTTTTCTCTTGTTTTTTTTTGTTTTTTTTTTTTTTTTTGTAATTACTCAGCGCAGAGGCCCTGGGTTCAATCCCCAAGTACCACAAAAGAAAAGGCAAAAATTGTAGTGTCTGTGGTTCTAAACACAGGTAGAAGAAATATTTAAAGGAATTCTTTTATAAATGGAAGGAATATAAAGGTATATAAAGGAAGACAAGGTTGCTTTCTACACCTTACAGGAAAGTATGATTTTCTAAGCTATATTGGTAGCCTAGGGAAATATAAATTGATATATTGAAAATTAGGAAAACTAGGTAAAAAGTTAGGTCATTTAAAATTAGGTATCATCAGATTCCATCCAAAAAGCCTACACCCTTTTGTTGTTTCTCAAGCTCCACTTGCCCATCTGCCCATACTTTGCCCACTTCTTGACAAGTAGATAAAGTGATAATTTCCTCAGTTATTCTGATGACCATGGAAGGCTCTCACAAGCTTACAGTGATTGTGAAGAATCCCTGTAGTTTTGTGGACTTCTGTTCCCTCAGCAACACAGTTCCAATTGCCTTCTCTTTTCAAAGGGTCCCTCCTAACTGTAGATCCCTGTATCTTCTCATTTCAACATTGGGAACTGAACAAGGGTCTTGGCACTGAGTTACATCCCAGCCCCAGCCCCCATTAGAACCAGATTCTTAGTAAGTCACTAAGTTGCCAGGCTGGGTTTGAACTTGCAGCATTCCTGCCTTAGAATCCTAGAAAGCTAGGATTATACCATGTCCAGCTAATAACTTATTTTTATTTGAGTTTCTTTTTATAAAAAGCATTATCTGTCATTTCTAGAGGGTATGAAAAGTCTGGAGCAAGTTCTTCCTTGATCATTTTTGATTCCTTCTTTCTTTCTTTCTTTCTTTCTTTCTTTCTTTCTTTCTTTCTTTCTTTCTTTCTTTCTTTCTTTGGTACATGGTCTTGCTATGCAGCTCAGACTAATAGTGATCCTCTTGCCTCAGCCTCTCTAGCACGGGGATTATAGGCGTGTGCTACCACGCAGGTTTTTGGTGGCTGGTGCAGCCCATCTAGACTTCCAGGGCCAGCACAGCAGTACCAGGGATCAAACCCAGGCCCTTGTGCTTGCCAGGCAAGAACTTAGACTCCTGCACTATGTCTCCAGTCCTCCATGCTGTTTTTTTATGAATCATTACAAAGAAGTGTATTATTTTTTAAGATAATAAAACTCCATATTTTATTATTGAATGAGTGAGGTAGGTTAATATATACAGGCATGAAAAGAAATTTACAAAAGTAATGCAATACTTGCATTTCCCCTCTTTAACAAGGAATTCAATCCTAATTTAAGAAACAAGATCAGTGAATGAGAGTGAGTGCCCAAGATATGCTTCAACAAAAAAATGCTCATGGATAACAGTTACAGATTTAATCCTTCTAAACATATTAGCTGTGTCACCAGTATTAGTGCAACATTTTCCTTTCCGCTCTGGGCCACTGTAGACCACTTCTTGGTGTAAAGACATCGGTTAGTCGTTATCTTCCATTATTTGTGTTGTTACCAAATACTGCTAAATCTTTAGTACTTTGTATGTTCTGAGGGAAAATTCTATTTTATTACTCCTTTTTCAACAGACAAAATAAACTTTCGTGCAAGAAGGCCAACCAGACAGCTCAGTGGATTAAACTACCTCCTTAGGCAGATGCAGGGACCAGGGTTTGATCCCTGGCCTGCCAGATGGCCCCACCCCTGGGGCACACTGAGACAGTGACTGAACCTGGGTGTGGTGATGTGCGCCTGTAATCCCAGTGCTTGGGAGGCTGAAAATAGGAGGATCACTACGAGTCCGATCTCTGTAGTGAGACCCTGTAGACCCTGTGATAAACACATAAAAAATAAAAAAAATGAACAAACAAACTTTGATGCAGGAAGTCAAGTGCCTACCAAGGTTGCTTCCTCCACCTTGGGTGAGGACTCAGCAACAAGCTGGTGTGAGTTCTGCCAATTAATGTCCAGCTGAAGAGATGGAAGGAGGGGCGAGACCCTGAAGTCCCAACCCAGTGCCTCCTGAGATGTGCTTCATAGTTGCACTTTCTAAATCAGCTGTGCTCATCAGTCATTTTGTGACCTGTCTTTTCCTTAGGCTTTTTGGAAAGGTTACAAACAACAAAAGGCATATCTGCAAAGGCGACAGACATTTGCTGGTAATGTTGATTCTATTGTGAAGGTGAGTATCCTCTCCTAACATATCAAGGGCTTTAGCTTTTCCCCTCTGTCTTGATTCTGGAAGACAGAGTAATGGCAATAGTATATGTGAGCTTTGAAGTCAGTCCTGGGTTTGAATCCTGAATCAACTACTCAGGAGATCACCTTCAAACCAGTTAACTGAGCCACTCTCATTGGTTTCCATCCTTCCTGTGGTTAGGAGAATCAAATGTGAAAGTGTTCTACAATCAGTAGATGGTTAGAAACTCTAAATTAATTACTTGAACTCTTGGGAAACCCAAGCTCTTCTTAACATGCCACACAGTGGCAAGAGGAAGCAAAATAACAGGAGCTATATTCATGTGTTGAGCTCCTCTAACCTGGCTTCCCACCCAGCCACATGGAGACGTAAATGCTGTGTGGTGAGCACTCTTCCAGAGCGAAAGACCACAGCACTGAAGATGAGCTGGTAGACAACTTGGAAATCAGATGAGAATTAGAACAGTGTGAGACAAATTGGAATCAGATGAGATATATGGCCTAGATCCATCACAGAGTAGCTTCTTAATAAAATGCTGTCCTGCGTTCACCATGGAACACAAGCTCATGCCTGCAGAACTCTTGGTAGCAGTGGCTTCTTCCTGAGACCTCTTGGGATGTTTTTCTGTAGAAACCCAAAGGTTATATTTAAAGGATAGCTAAGACACCCAAGACTAGTTTAATTTGATTCAATGACTTATTGAAACTCTCACCACATTTCTTGCTGTCTAATGAAACAGTACAAAGCTACCTTCCTCCCCACCTCTCTACTATTAAGATGAAGAGATGAACAGTAATGTAAAGTATTTTGGGGTCCCTCAAGAGAAAGCAATACAAGTGGGGAATGACAGGCTTTAGGTACTTACTGTTTAGCAGGCTGCAAATTTCTTCAAATAAATTATCCTTATATTTTAGAAAGAGTGCATATGTTTATACTGATAGTTATTTGATGACTGTCTTGATTTTAGATTCAGTCTTGGTTCCGAATGGCAACAGCAAGAAAGAACTATCTTTCACGACTGCAGTATTTCGAAGATCATGTAAGAAAAATGCATGTGGATTTCTATCTGGGCTGCAGATGAGCTAAATGAATGTTTGTTGACTGTTAACATTGAATGGGTTTTTTTTAAGTGGCAGAACTGACCACTTAAGAGATAACAGATCTTAGAGCTTAAAGTGACCACTCAGACATCACATGGAGAGTAAGACTTCAGCAATCAGGAATGGAGAGCAAAAGTGTGTCTACTGATGCCTGAGAGAGGAGACTCCAGAGAAGTAATTCCAGGGTCGCATGTACAGCTTCCCTCACTGCTGACTGGTCACATCAAAGTCTGCAGGAGGGATTGTTATAGGCATAAAAGAATACCTATGCGGACATAGTTTGTGCCACAGAAGTCCTGCGCTACAGCAGGACTTCTTAGATCTATTTAAACAGACCTTTTGCAGGCTTGTTTCTACTTCGAGCTAATTTATGTGATTCCCTTTTCCGAAAAAGAGAAAAATATGTGTTGGACACACTGCATATAAATAAAATCAAATCTTAAATATCAGTTCTTTTAAAGTTCTAAATTATAGAGTGGTGTGGTAGATGGGAACTCTGGAAGCATGACTTTCTCAATATTTTGCAGGAAAATGAAATTGTGAAAATACAGTCTTTCCTGAGAGCAAGCAAAGCCAGAGATGACTACAGAACCCTGGGTAAGCAGGCACACTCGGCATCAGCCCAGTTCCTTGCTAACCAAAGACAAGTTCTTTGCAGTGTAGCCCTCAGGAGCTGCTCTAGGGACAGAGGGTGCCACCAGTGGTTGCTGGCTGTGGTTCTAACTGGTGCTCACAGGAGCAGTGGTGGCAGCAACAAGCTTCCTGCTGTCACTGCCAGGGACAAGAACAGGGGCTTTAATTTCCTCCACCAAAAAGACTGGCACAGATGCTCCTATTTTATATTAAATTTGAAATAAAGTGAGCAATATAATGCAAGAGAAGCCTACATTTCAACTGTTTGTCCCGTATATTCTGACAAACACATTCACTGAAGATAAAACACATTCACCAAAGAAATTTTAGAAATGAAAGTAAAAGACAGAAAAACCACTCAGATGACGACTGCATGGTCCAAGGTCACCTCTCATAAAGGTCATCAGAAGTTGATGATGCTAGCTTTGGTTGTTCTTGCTGACTTCATGCTGTGCTTGTTTGTGTTATTGGCTTAGCTCGTCCTAATCCCTGACCATCAACACACCACAGGACCAAGAGAGAAGCCTGAGGAGGAGCAACCGGGACCCTGAATAGAAAGGAAATAGGCATCAAGGGTGCCCGAGCTGGACTGGGCTCTTTCAAATCACACTTTAAAAATTTTTGTTTTTATGAGTCTGTGTTTGCTGTGCGTAATGATTACATTCCTGGTGGGGAGCTAGTCCATGGACATGACACGTCTTGCTTCCTTTTAAGATCCTTTCCTCTCCCCTCTCCCATGAATACTGGATCTAAACATTCACCCTGGAGCATTTAGATAGTTTATTTTATAGTTTATCTAGAGTTGTTCTCACTAAGCATGTTAAAAATACACTTTTAAAGGGTCAAAAATACTAGAAAATTAAAAACGAAGGTGAAGGTGTTCTAGGCAACTCTCGGAATTATCTGAGATTATTCCTCTTGGTGGCTGAGGCTGCCTCTATGTTCTCAGCAGCCTCATTTAATTTTTAATGTCACTTCTGCCAGATACAAACGTTCCACTCATCCTGGAGCTGATCCTGTTTGGCCTTTATAGTCATTCAGTGACCTTTTTAAATTTACTTTTCACCCAGTTATGGCTCCTCCCAAAAAAGTCCGGGACTGAGAGAAGCTGCTTTCTGCTTCTTGCAGCAAGAGCATAAACCTCTTATCTGCCTCAGCCACAGAAGCTTAAGGGTGAGGTCACTTGCATTAGTTACTTTCTCAGGTTCCTCATGGTAATATCTTGCCTGGGCACAGGTCCCACTTACAGTGACAGAAATGGCTGATAAATGAGTGTTAGATAACTAAAAAATACCAGGGCCAGGCATGAGTTTTGTGTATTTGTATGTTTGAGGTTTTCTTGTCTGGACATTGCATGATGAAGAATGATTTGTTCCAATGACCACATACTTTCTTTTTTTATTTTTTATTTTTATTTTTTTATTTTAATTTTTTTTTGACCACATACTTTCATTGGACTATTTTTCTGGTGATACTTTACAGACCTACCTGCTTTCCTGTTGATAAGAATTCCAAGCTTTCCTAATTAAAGTATGCCTGTTCTTGCTGCAGTTGGCTCTGAAAACCCACCCTTAACAGTTATCCGCAAATTTGTGCATTTACTGGACCAAAGTGACCTGGATTTCCAGGAGGATCTGGAGGTAGCGCGACTGAGGGAGGAAGTAGTGACCAAGATTAGGGCCAACCAGCAGCTGGAGAAAGACCTGAACCTGATGGATATCAAGATTGGGCTCCTGGTGAAGAACAGGATCACGCTAGAGGTCAGTGGGCTTGTGAGACGGCGAGGCCCCAGGAATGGGAAGGATGCACGTGTGTGGGTAATGTGTGATCAGCACATATGGAAAACTTATTTTTTATTATAGTACAGACACATCAAGGACCAGCCAAATAACTCAGAGGATTAAAGCACCTGTTTAGGCAGACCCAGGGGTCAGAGGTTTGATCCCCAGGCCTGCCATGCTGGCCCCACTCCCAGGGCACATGGAGATGGCAATTGAGACCGGGCGTGGTGGTGCATGCCTGTAATCCCAGCATTTGGGAGGCTGTAAACAAGAAGATCACTACAAATCCAATCTACATAGTAAGACCCTGTAGGCCCTATAGACCCTGTACTAAATACAAAAACAAACAAACAAACAAAAAGACACATCAGTCCCCTCAAAATATTCTTTTTCACTTCAAACACATCCCATCACTCTTTGTGCTTTGCAAAGTCTTTTTCTGAATGTCTTTAGCTGCATTGTCATGGCTGCCTCGTCCTGATTTGATTCAAAACATCTACCTCTCATGGTCATTTTGACGTTAGGGAAGAGCCAGGCTCTCAGGGTGTCACATCTGGTGAACAAGGTGGCTGTGGGCTCACCGTCCTCCTTTGGCAAGCCTGCCTTTCTGTCTGATGCACTCAGCTGCAACATTCAGAATACTTTCAGTCACACCTCATAAAGACATTTGTGAAAGAGGATTTCTAGAACTGCTTCAGAGAGTGGAAAGAATTAAAGACTTAAGAGTGTTCAAAGGGAGGGGGAGGACAGTATTTTGAGGGGGATTAACCAGGTGTCTTTTGTGGTAATAATTTAACATTCGCTGTATATTTAGATTATACCCCCTCGGCCAGTGAGATAGCTCAACGTTATTAAGCGCCTGCTTTGGCAAGCACAGGGACCAGGGTTCAATCCCCAGGGCGTGCAGAGCCAGTGACCAAGTCCGGGCATGGTGGTACACCAGCGAGGCTGAAAACAGGAGGATCACTAGGCTTCCAAGCTGTGTGTCCGAGCTGCGTAGTGAGACCCTGTACCAAATACAGAAATGAAAAAAAAACAATTATACCACCTAATCATGATGCTTTGGTCCAACCAAACCCATTTAGATTCTAGAATAAGTTCTTTTATCATTTTGAATGTAAGTTAATGAGTGGCCCTTAAGTCTGCAAATGTATACACCTTCAATATGCTTATTATTATTGTCTAAGGCTTCCTTACTATTCTGAAATGAATTTATTTTTAATAATACCTACTTATAAATTTACCTTCCTAAGAAAAAAACACATCTATATAAATATAAAAGAGAAATAAAGTGGTTCATAATAGAAAACATGTTTTAATATGAAGATATGCAAGTGTGGTGATATTTTTTAACAGACATTTCCTTAATATGTGTACTATTGTATAAGGCATACATTACACATCTACCCCACAAATGTATACCATGACTCTGAGCCTGAGTGGTTGGAATTCCCCAGAGTCACCCCAGACTGAAGGCTCTACACAGATTGTGCCCCATGAAGGAGGGTTGGAGCAGGCAGAATACCTTTTCAAAAGGAAGAGCAGCTCTCCTAAGGTTCAGTTACCCAAGCATGCTCTTCCCTGAATGACACACAGATGCAGTCCTAGAAAAAAGCCCATGTATATTGAAAGTTTTATACAGAGAAAACTCTCCAGTACATTAGTGTGAAACCATTAGATTCTCTTCTTGGGTAATACAGTCTTGACCTACATGAGTGAATTGGTAAGCCCTGCTGTGCAGGATGGGAGAGCTACTCACACAGACCACCGACAGGTTACTGGACAGCAGAGCCTCTGCCCCCTCCACCCCGCCCCACCCGCTGGAAACCACAGTGACTTCTAATGAAGACGTTCAGATTCACCCTTACATGTTCCAAAACGTCCTCAGAGCAACACCGTATCCATTAATAGTCTCTAAAGCAGTGGTGCCAGAGTTCCCTATGTCAGTGAAAACTGCTGGTAACTGAGCTCTGTAAAGAAATGGACAAAGTGTCAGTCATCCACAACAGATGTCTAGGGTAAGACCTCTCTCCACATTCCTATTGCTTTCCGATACTCCATGCGGGTTTTCAGAAAATGGATCAATCAAGGAGGCTTCAGCAAGGCTGAATGGGTCAGGGGTAGAGAAGCCAGAGCCAGTGGCCTGTGCATGGGTCGGGGCATCTGGCAAATGAGCCGCCTGGCCCCGTCCTAGGGGCAAATGGAGGCCCCACCCCAGTCCTCAGGCGAGAGGGCTGGCGAGAAAGTAAGGGAAATGGAGTGGTTTGTACAATAGAGTATGATTGTTTTCTAAATATTCGAAAATAAAACTATTTATTCTCAGTTTAACTCTGCTTTCTTAATTTATCTGGAAAAAATACTTTTAGAAAAATGTATATTTGGTGCTATATGTGCAGAGGAGAGTGCTTTTGCGGTGTGATATATTCCAGGATGTCCTCTGGGGAACACCTTTTATGGTCTTAAACTGTTGCTCTACTTTGTCCCCATCAAGTTGTAAACAGGAAAGAGCTTGCCCTTTTAAAATGAAAACTTAGTTCCAAATCAGTAAATAGTTTAAACACTGTGTGTTTTAGGGAAGTGCAACCAGAGCAAATTTCCAAATAGTTGTGAAAACTTGGAAGTTTTATTTTGTTTTTAAAAAAGTATTGATTGCTGGATATAAGCTCCCTAGAAGAATGGGGAGGGGGAAGGTTTGCAAGTTTCCACCTACCCTAGGCAAGCTAGCCCTGTCTCAAAGCAAAATTTTAAAGGGCTGAGGATGTAGCTCAATGTGAATGCGCTGTATTCTATCCCTAGCACTAAAGAAAAAAAAATCCTTTGTTATTAATTAGTAGAATTGGGGAGCAAAGTTGATTTTTTTAATTGCCGACTACAGGCAGTAATCCCCATAGTGTCAGCTAATGAGGAAGCTGAAGCAGGAGAGTGTCCTGCACTTAGGTGATCAGGGCCACCACGGGCAACATAGTGAGACCTTGGCTCAAGAAGAAAGAAAGGTGGGGCACAACCAGCTGGGCCTCCCTTTTGTAACTCTCTTGGACAGAAACTTTCTTTTCCCCAATAAATATTCTGCTCTAGGAAGGAAGGAAGGAAGGAAGGAAGGAAGGAAGGAAGGAAGGAAGGAAGGAAGGAAGGAAGGAAGGGAGAAAGAGAAAGGAGAGTGAAAGGAAAGAAAGAAGAAAGAAAATAAGTTAATCTCTCAGACACCAAATATATTTCCAACACTTATTAAAAGTTTACTGATTATTGGGGCCGGGGAGATGGTTCAGTGGCAAGTGCTTCGCTGGCAAGCACAAGGGCCTGAGTTCAGTCCCTGGTTCTGCCAAAAAAAAGATGTTTACTGATTATTAAACATGTGGTCTTACTTCATCTTTACCTTTTTAATGGTAAAGACAAGGATTGAAGCTTCTGTACATGTTGCAAAAGTGGGAAAGTCTTAAATATTAAAACAATAAATGGAAAACTAAAGAATTAGTGTAACATGTACATTATAGCCACAAAAATAGTGGGTTTTTATAATTTTTTAATGTATTTAGGACAGGGTCTACAGCATCTCACTACACAAATCAGACTCAGTGATCCTCCTGGCTTCAGCCTCCCAAACGCTGGGATCACAGGTGCATGCCACCATGCCCAATCTTGTTTTTCGTAATTTTTAAAGAGAGTACAAATTAAAATTAAAAAATAAAAGATTACAAGTGATACAGATTTTCACTTAACAAAGGAATATGAGTTTTATAGTATACATGGTGTTGTCCTCCAACCAGTTATTCATATTACCAGATATGTTCATGTAAAATTGGAAGAAGAAAGGAATGTATAAGAGAAACAACTGAAACAAGGAGACAAAACAAATTAAAGTGTTTACTGCTCCTTTCCATACATCAGGAGAAATGCACAGTACATCTATCCAAACCATCCTACTTATATACATAGATAAAATCTCTTTCCCCCATACCCTCTCCTATCCCTCTCAACCTGGTCACTCTTTCCTTTTGAATAAGTTCATTCCCTTTTCCTAGTGTCTATTGTACCCTTCAGATTCCATTTTTCTCTTTCAGGCTCACATGTTTTCACATGCGGGTCTGATTTATTTCACTTCAGAGTATGTTCTCTAGTTGCAAAACTAATGTTTTTGAAGAATATTTAATGACAGGGAAGTAGTTTGCTGCATAACAGAAAAGAAAATAGTACCTATAATGATTTCTTTTACTATAAAAGAAAACTTACTGCAGGAAGGCCAAAAGGGAAAAGAGCTAGGTGATTTTTCTTTGACAAACAATATGAGATTTACCTTATCTTTTTTTTTTCTTTTTTTTTTTTTTTTTTTTTTTTTGCGGTACCAGGAATTGAACTCAGGACCCTGAGCTTGCCAGGCAATCACTTATTCTACTGAGCTATTTTCCCAGCCCCTCTTGTTTAGGAAAAAAAGATCGTAGGTAGAAGTGGGTTAGTTCCTTTTTGTTTAATTTATGTATTTGGTGCAGGGTCTCACTACCCAGTTCAGGCTCATAGTGATCCTCCTGTTTTCTGCCTCCCCAGCACTGGGGTAACAAGCATGCACCGCCACGCCCAGTCTCTGTGGCTGGCTCAGCATGCCTGGCGGTGGGGCTGTTGGGCATATAGTACCAGGGATCAAACCCCAAGCCCTGCACTTGCTTAAGCAGGCGCGTAGTCCATTGAGCTACTTCGCCAGCCCTGGGTTAGTTCTTATAAATCAGTGGTGGTGAACCTGTGGCAGGCTTATCACCTGGGCTGTTTGTACTCTTGAAAGAGC
>PVKA01014880.1:0-51878 GCA_004027165.1 Ctenomys sociabilis | reverse complement strand
TTTCAGTTGTTAAATACATGTTTATGTTTAAAAAAGGGAAAATAGATAAATATAGTTTGATTAGAATTTATTGGTATGAATATATAAATGTAGATAATCAGTGAATCTGATTATAATGTTATTACTATCTTGAGAAAAATGTCTTAATATTTTACATATATTTTGAGGATTTCAATTTTATTTCTGAATTTTATTTATTGTTTCCTCACATACACTTAAGTTCCTGATCTTAACCCATTTCTATAACATTTGAACTTATATCATTTATGTAAGACATTTTTTCTTATGCGATGCAAGCATTTAGTTTTGGGAATTTCTAAGAACAAATATAATTATAACTCTTTTGTTTCATTTTCATTCACTTCAAATAATTTAAGTTTTGTTTAAATTATTTTTTCTGCAGAACAAAACATTTTATTTTTTATATTTACAAAACAAAAATAAATAGAAATGATACAGAATTCACTAAACAAGATGATAGGAATTCAACAATGATCAAAGTATATTGAATATTGTAGTCTTCACATTAAATGCTCAGATTAACAGATCAATAAATTTGGTCAAAAACCTAAAGAGAAAAAAATACTAAGAATTAGCTTTTCCTTTCATTAGACCAGTTAAAAATCCACAGAAGTAATCCAAGCTACACTGTGTATATACATGTATATTTTCCCCTTCATTCTTTTCTCCTTTCCTTCACCCCAGTGGTTCCTTACCTTTGAGCAGTTTCTTTCACTTTCACAGTAAATATTGTATCATTCAAAAATATTTGATTCTTACACTAGGGAGACACCAGAGTGTTTACACATGCAGGCCTGACATTTCACTTAAGAGTATAGTCTTTAGTTGCATCACTGCAAATCACTGACTTTATATTTCTTTATAGCTGTGTAATATTTCACTGTATGAAAATACCATTTTTTAATTCCATTCCTCAGTTGATGGTCATTTGGGTTTTATCCAAGACTTAACTATGATGAATTGTGCTTCTATAAACTTGGGTGCAAGGGCCAACCGAATAGCTCAGTGGATTAAAACGCCTGCTTAGGCAGACGCAGGGGCCTAAGTTTGATCCCTGGGTCTGCTGAGTTGGCGCTTCCCCACGGGTGGGATGAGATGGCAATTGAGACTGGGCATGGTAGCACATGCCTATAATCCCAGCACTTGGGAGGCTGTAAACAGGAGGATCACCACAAGTCCAATCTATGCAGTGAGACCATGTAGACCATGTCCTAAATACAAAAAGAAGAAAAACAAATGGGTGCATATATATCATTCTGTGATGATGTTTACAGTTCTTCTGGAAAAATACTGAGGAAGGGAAGAGCTGGGCTGAACGGGACCTTCAGTTGTACTTTTTTGAGTCACCACACTCATTTCCTGAGTAAAAATAAAACCCATGAATTGGGAAATGATTTTAGCCAACTGTCCTTTAGACAAAGTATTTCTATCTAGGACATATAAAGATTAAAAATCAAATCAGGCCCTCAATTCAAATACCCAGTCCAAAAATGGGCATCTGAGATGAACACACGTTTCTCAGATGAAGAAATACAAATGGAAAATAAATATATGAAAAATGTTCAACATCATTGGTTATTTGAGAAATGCAAATTAAAACAACACTGAGAGCCTACCTCACCCCAGAAAGAATGGATGTCATTAAGATGTCAACCAAGACCAAATTCTGGAGGGCCTGTGGGGGAAAAGGAACCTTCTCCACTGTTGGAGGGAGTGAAGTCTGGTGAGTAACTTTCTTGAGTGATACGAAATCTAGAAATTTATTGGAGATAAAAGGGTTAATTTTTTAACTCTGTTAGCTACCTATGGTTCTTTGCACATTACTTATAAATGAAGCATAGAGTGGTCCCTTCTACAGAATTCAGTACATTTCCATAATGGCATTATGAGTGGATCCTCAGAGCCTCTCTCAGTCACACATCACAGTATAAAGTTTATTTTCTAAGACATCTACACAGTGTCTGAAAAATTGTACAGAGGCACTGCATGGCATAACTGGGTAAATCTTCAGTATAGATGTAAGAACATTTTTGAAAAACAAGGTACTGAATATTAAATAAAAAGACTGAATGCTTGTAGCCACTTGGCAGTTTCTTCCTGTTCTATAGATTACTGTAGCACACAAAGTACAAGAACATAGAGATTCATTTATTGACAAGGCTGATCTGAGGCAGGAGTAGCTTACAGATACGGAGGCCCTTCCTTGTGTGTGTAAGACAGAGGTTCTCTTTCAGAGATGTACACTGAGAGTTCCTGTCCCTGATCCCCTTGCTCCAGTCTGCTTCTTCAGCAGTGGTTGCATGGTGGGAGAAGAAAGACAAGAAACTCAGGCACTGCCACCTTTAGGAAGCACCTATAGTAAAAAGAGGATTCTTCGCTGCTCTTTCCAATCGTTATTTCTAGAAACCTAGAGATTTTGCCAAGAGGAGAGACAGCATAATGTAAAGACTTCCAATACTTTCACTTCAGACACTGAATTATTTAGGAACAAGGTTAGGAAAGTTTAAACCTCTGAGTCCTTTTAAAAAATACTACCTGGGCTGGCAATAAGCAAAAAAGAAAAGGCTAATAGCTCCAAGAGAACAGGCATGAAAACCACAGGCCATCCAGAAGTTTAACAGAAACAAAACTAAACCATGGCAAAACTACAGCAAAGGCCCTTCCTAATTTGAATCACTGAGAAAATCACTACAAATACTGCTCCAGCAAAGGAGCCCATATTTAATTTGATCAGAAAGTGAGGCAACTTATAAAACAGAGCATTTCCAAACTGATCAACCATCCAGACTAGAAAACAAATTTAGTAAAGATGAAGAATTATGCACTATACCAACAAAAGCAGGCAGTGTCATGGATCAATTGTGGAAAGAGAAACAGAGGCCAGGAAAAAACCACACACATACTCACACTGCTGTACACACATTTTCAAGGCTGGACCATTAGAGTGCAATACTGGAGATTGCAATTTAAGGGGATATTATGGATCTTTAATGTTTTTCAGTCAAGTCAATGAAAGTAGAAGAAAATAAAGCAATTATAGCAATAACCACAAGGTAAGTGGTATAGTAAAAAGAGTGGCTCATACACATTACCTAAATATTCACTGTCAAAGCAAATTTAAGATATTTTATTGTATTTATTTATTAAATGTTTTTGGTATAGGATCTTACTATGCATCTCAGACTCACAGTGATCTTCTGTTTTCAGCTTCCCCAGCACTGGGATTACAGGCGTGTGCCACCATCGCCTGTCACAGTGACGCACACTTGAGGTTAGGGCTGGCATGCTGGGTGGTACCAGGGATCAAAGCCCGATCACTGTACTTGCCCATACAGGTGCTTAGTCTGACTCACCTATCTTGCTGGCACTACAAAATATTTTAAATGAAACAAAATTTCACTTGTAAATAAAGATGAAAGCACACAACAGAGTTATATTGGAAGAGGCCCATGTTTTGGGGTTACTATGTGAAACTAAAGAAACTGCTACAAATAAACTTGAAATAATAAATGAAAATGAATTTTAAATTTACAAAAGTAAACAAGAATAGCAGTTTCATCAAGAATATATTGAGAAAAATACAAAATGTAACAATATGAAAACTCAAAATTTGAAGCAAAATTGATAATTGACCAGAAGGTCATAAGTATAGATTTTTGTTTTCAGAAGAAAGAATCAGCAAATATAAAGAGAGAGAAATATAGATTTTTTCCACCTGAATTAAATGGAGTATAATTAATTAGTTAATGTCAAAAAGTGTGAGCAACCTTTTGGCACAAAGAAATGTGCCATTTGGCATACAAAGAAATGATGGTGACAGAACAAACTAAAGGAACTCAGCATAAAACTTCTGAAGTTCTATGAAAAAAATCTATCTACAGTCAATATAGCAACTTACCATAAGTAAGATAACTTTAAGATGTTAACACATGTATACTCCATAGTGAAAATGTTGAAATCCAAAGAGAAAATCTGAAAAAGAGAAATCGAGAGATAAACAGTGCCACAAACAAGAAAATACAAAAAAGATTGAGAGCTTATTTCATAATATAAATTTCAAGGAAAGATTCATTGGGAAGCATAATCTTTTGTGCAGTATTATATTTCAACAATGAGGACAAAATAGAGGATTTTCCAAATTAAAATGAATGAAAGAATTCATTGTCATCAAACTTTTATTGCAATAAATATTAAAAGAAAATCATCAGCCTGAAATAAAATGTCAACAGACACAAAATCAAATCTACCAAATAGCAAAGTCCAGTAAAACAGTCATGGATAGATACAAAACAGTATATTTTGCATTTTGTCTGCTGTAAAACTTAAAATAAATAATTTTACAAAACATGCATTTCATGGTGGTGCTGAGCCAGTATATAAAATTAACAAAGTTTGATGCAGTCATATGAGAAATTGGCAGAAGCACAGATGTATTAGAATAAGAAAATTATATCAGATCAAAGTTTTTAAAAAAGGAAAATGTGTGAAGAAAAGTACAAATTATAAATATGGTAGTTAATATAGAAAATATGAATCGAGAAAGAGAAAAACGGAAGAAAAAAAGCAAGGAAAGGAGAAAAAGGAGAGAGAGAGAAGGAAGGTGAAAAAACTCAACAAATTTGAATTCTACTTTCTGTATATTAAAAATCATGATCTTGCATAAAGCAATACTAATAACAATTTATCACTGATTTATACCATATGAAAAGTAATACTGCAGAAAATAATGGAATCATTGAAAGACTGCAAGTATAGAGTAGCAGAACTTATTTCACTCACTAACTTAGATTAAAATAAAAATAGATTCTGATAGTACTGGATGTATTTGTAAACCCTATATGATTAATTAGTATTAACATCACTATGTAATATAGTAACTAATATTAATAATATTGAGAGCACAACTCAAAATATGTAACAAAATGCCATTAAAGGAATTCAAATGTTACACTAGACAGCAATTTCCTACTGCAGAAAATATAAATTGTACAGAGGAATTATCTCATGAAAATTGTTAGGCACTCATAATACCAAATAGCACATGTCATTTGTAAGGAAAACTATAGGAAAAACTACATAAATTATGAATAGATAAAATCTATTAAAATAGTTTAATAATAATTGAATGCTAACATAATAGATTAAACCCAATAGAGAGCTATTGATTGGATACATCAATATGTTTAAGTGAAAAGACTCACTTCTGGGACATAGCCCCTCCCCCAGCCATCCTGCTGGAGTTCTGCTGAGCTTTGGCTGACCCCCATCCTCTGCTTTAAGACTGCCAAGGAGAGATGGTAGGATAGCTCCAGGCCCTTCCAGCCTTTACTCCAGAGGAGATTCACTGAGCTGCAGTCCTCAGTCCTCACCAGAGTTCCACTGAGCTGTGGCCATCAGTCTTCACCCGGAAAACTGCCCAGGAGACCTGGCAGCCCTTGTCCCAACCCCTAGCCCACTAGACACAGTTCTGGTGAGCTCCAGTGGCTGTGTATCCTCACTCTGAAGAAGACTGTTAGAATGGCCTAGAAGACTACTACAGGGACCTACAGGAGTCTTGGGGAGCACTACCCTGCACTGACCCACCATCAAGAGAGACTTGCAGAAGTCAGGCCTTCATTCATCATCATCAGATCCACATTTAACTGTGGCTTGCTCCTCTCACCTCAAAAAGGTGGAGGTCACATTGCACCACACACAGAGGAAACTTTGGTGAGACTACGCTGTCCACCACTCCCCTGAGAGATTTGCTTACACAGAGTCAGGGAGAACATTGGAGATATTAAAAATAACAAAATGAAGAAGCAAAAGGCAACCTCAGATCGTTAGCCCACTCAAAATAAGCCCAGGAGACAAGACCATAGAAGATCTTGTAAGTCACACAACTGAAATTTCTAAGATAATAGCAACTGACTTGAAGAAACAATTTTATTAGACTGTGGAGAAAATAATATCAGAAATAATCTTTCAGGTAAAAAAGGAAATGACAAAAGTTATAAAAAATACATCTAAGGAATACATAAATTAAAAAGAGAAGGGGATAGAAAATAATGGAAGCTTAGAATGCTCAATACAGGAAAGAATAAGAATGCATGAAACATTCAAACAGATATCCATGAAATTAAAAATTCTACTGAAAGCTTCCAAAACTTCTTGAACAAAACAGAAGAGAGAATTTCATACCTTGAAGATAGCATTGCAACTAGTGAACACAAAAGAAAAAAATCTCTTAAAAACAATGAGGAACCATGAAATAACAATACAACAGATACAAGATGATGCAAGTAAAAATAAAATAAGGCTATTAGGTATCAAAGAAACATCTGGAGATTACACAAATGGCATAAAAGGGTTGTATGCAGAAATAGTAGCATAAAATTTCAGAATCTTGGAAAAAAGTATGACAATCAGATAAATGAGGCATATAGAACTTCAGCTAGCCATAATCCAATTATTCATCCAGATTCATAATAATCAAAAATCCAAAACTGGGCAAAAGACCAGAATACTAAAAGCTGTTAGAGAGAAGAAACAGACCTTCTACAGTGGGAAGCCCATCAGAATTGCAGCACATTTCTCAACACAGACCATCAAATCAAAAAGTGCTTGGATTGAGATATTTCAGGTCCTGAAAGAAAACAACTTTTAATGCAGACTGGTGAAGCCTGGAAAAAATTATCTAACATGTTTAATGGAGAGATTGGATACTTCCATGACAAAGAACAGCTAAAGAAATTCATGACAATCAAGCCAACACTACAATGGGTACTTATGATATTTTAGAAAGAGACAAAGACATCACAAGTTCAAAAACAACAGAAGAGAACCATCCAGGCAAGGAAACAATTAAGGAAAGGGCAATAGTAGCAATGCTCCAGTAGGAAAAACAACATGAGAAATAAAAGCTGATTCATAACATTTATAACAATCAATGAAAGCAGCCCAGTTTACCAATCAAAAGAGGTAGACTGGCAAAGTGGATCAAAATAGAAAGTACAACAATATGCTGCATAAAATAAACACATTTATTATTTATTTGTTATTATTTTTTAATTTTAAGAAACACATTTAACTCAAAAAGAAATTAATAGACTGAATAACAAGGATGGTAAACAATCCTCCATGTACAGGAAACTAGAAGAGGCAGGAGTACATATTCTGGCTGCTGACAAGGTCAAATTCAAACCAAGCATGATTAAAACAGATAAAGAATGTCACTACAAACTTCTTAGGGTGAAACTGCCACAGGAAGAAGTAAGAATTATAAATATATAGGTACCAAATGTAGGAGCACCAAACAATATAAGAAAGTTTTAACAAACATGAAAAATCTAATGAGCATTAGCATAATTTTATTGGGAGACTTCAACACCTCATTGACACAAACAGGTAGATCACCTATGCAAAAAAAAAAAGCCAAAGAATAATAGAAATGAACTAAACTTATGAGGAAATGCACTTAGTAGACCTTTACAGAGCATCCTTCCCAGCAGTATCAGAATATTCATTCTTCTCAGCTGCACAGAAGATGTTCTCCAAAATAGATCATGTGATAGCACACAGAATATGCAAATGTAAATTCAATGGAATCAAAATAATACCATGCATATTATCTGACCATAGTGTAATGAATCTGAAAATTATTGAGAAAAGAAACAATAAAAACTCTATAAACACATGGAAACTATATAATACCCTTGTAACCATGAATGAAACTAAAGGAAAAACTAATATTCACAATTAATCAAAAATGCAGATACAACTTACTAGAATCTGTGGCATGCAATTAAAACTCTCTTGAGAGGTAAATTTATAACAATAAATTCTCACATCAAGAAGCAAAATGAACCCAATCAAAGTCTTATTCTGCACCTCAAACTCTTGGTAAAAGAAGAGCAAGTCATATAAGAAGGTAAGTTTGAGGCCATATAAATGGGTGCAATTAGAGGCCGTATTATCAGTGAAATTAGTCAGACCCACATTTCACACATTGTATTATCTCGCTAGCATAAGATCTGACAGAGTAATTAAAAACCAAAAGGTATAATAGACAGGTGGAAGAGAAAGACTTTGTCAATAGACAAGAAGAGTTGGCTTGAGAAAAAGCACAAATAAAATAAGGGAAAAAGATTATGTAGGTATATATACAGCACGGTTTGGATCATTGTACTACCAATTTCTGCTGTCTTTTAAAAGGAGTGGTTACTGCTTAAAAATCTTTTATTCTTTTTTTTTTTTTCTTTTAAATTTTTTTTCTTTTTTTTCTGTATTTTACAGAAGGGTCTACAGGGTGTTCAGGCTCTCACGACTAAAATGGGCTCATAGGGATCCACCTCTTTACAGCCTCCCAAGAGCTGCGATTACAGTTCAGCGCCACGATGCCCAGTCTCAATTGCCATCTCATAGCCCCTAGGGGGTGGGGCCAGCAGGCAGGACAAGGGATCAAACCACCCAGCCCCTCTTTTTAGTTTCTCACAACATTTTGTTATTGTTTTTTCTTTAAGCCAATCTCCACGCTTATATCTGATAACCGGAACAGCTACTTTAAAAATAATATTATGCAATATAGAAACCATATTGACTTCCTATTAGTTTGTTTAATGAAATTTTGTATCCTTTCCTATTTTTCTTCCACTATTTTGCATTAATAAAATAATGAAAAAGACACATTTTTGGTTTAAAGATACAAATAGTACAAATATTGACATATCATGCCACAGCTGTCATAAGAGAGCAAATCTTATCTCAAACAAAGGAGAATAAAAAGATTATTTTAGGAAGGAAATATAATGCAAAATGGTAATAATAACAACATTCTCCAAAATACATAAAGTAAAAACATAAAACAGTTGAAACATTAATCAATTCACAAAAAAAATTTAGATATTTTTAGTGTACCATTTGCAGCAATTGATAGAAATGATATGAACAAATAACAAAAAAATAAAAAGAGAACAAAACAAACAACTAAAGCTAACATATTCCATAAAACAGCAACAATAAAAGTAGCAATAGAATATCATGTAGGATAATCACATTTTATTTTTTTAAATAATTTTATTGAGAAACAAATAGCAATGAGACAGTTTCACCAGTGATCACTAGCACATTTTCAATAATTAATACATTACATATTGTTGTCTTAGTGGTTATTCATCCTATAAGATGCAGCCATGATATCCTGTCTCAACCACTACTAGGATTAAGAGAATGGAGCTGTATATCTATGTTATTTTGAGTATACAGATACAAAATGGTCGATCATTTCTATCCCACATTTTTGGTTAGTTCTGTCAGAGAAGGCCATTTCACTGTCATTTAAAATACTGTAGGGGCATGAATTCAGAAAAATATTCTAATAGAGACCAGTAGTCTGTAATAGTAGTGGGTTTTACTCCTCAAACTGTTCAATGAAATTGAAAAGGAAGCAGTCCTCCTAAAATCATTCCTGGAGGCAAGTATTGTACTGACACCAAAACCAGAAAAGACACAACTAAAAAAGAGAACTACAGGCCAATTTCCCTCATGAGTATAGATGCAAAAGTCCTCAATAAAATCCTAGCAAATGGAATACAGCAAATCATCAAGAAGATCATACACCATGACCAGGTAGGATTTATCCCAGCGATGCAAGGATGGTTCAATATTCGAAAATCTATAAATGCAATGCACTATATTAATATAGTGAAATCTAAAAACCACATGGTCATCTCAATTGATGCAGCAAAGGCTTTTGACAAAATTTAACACACATTCATTTTCAAAGTCCTACCGAAATTGGAATAGATGGACTCTACTTCAATAATGTAAAAGCCATCTGTGACAACCCAAAGACTAATATAATTCTAAATGGAGAAAAACTGAAATCTTTTCTCTCATTACTGGTACAAGGGAAGGATGTCCTTTATCACCCCTCCTATTGAATATAGTTCTAGAATCAGTAGCTAGAGCCATTAAAAAAGAGGGTGAAATAAAAGGATTAAGAACAGGTAAAGGAGAAGTTAAATCATGATTATTTGCAGATTGAGGCGGGGGGCCTCACAGCAGGTAAGAGACGACGCAACTGATGATCGCGGAGACCGGCTGATGGTGCAGATCTAATTTATTGCGGAAGTGCAGGTGTACATATAGGGAGATGAGGGGGTGGATTGAAGGGTGAAGAAAGTTATGTGGAGAGTTGTGATAGGAGTGTAGGCGTACTGTGACACAGATTAATGGCCAGGGGACTTCTGGGAGATCAGGCAGAGGAGTCTCAGCCCTTTGGTGCACCACCTCGGGGAACCAAGTCTACACCCGAGTGTCAGCTACCTGGGCAAGCCAGACCTCTGCGTTACTCTCTTCAGCAGATGACATGATATTTTATTTGGAGGACCCATAAAACTCCACCAAGAAGCTACAAGAATTGATACACAAACTCAGTAGCATAGCAGGATACAAAATCAATACACAAAAGTCAGTAGCATTCCTCTACACAGATAAGAAACACACTGATAAATCACGTTTTGGAAGAAAAGGATAGCAAATTAATAATGATAAGTCATTTGGAATATGTTCTCTGAATATAACTTTTAAATTTGAGAACAGTAGCATAAAAGAATTTGGAAAATATACAAATAGAGTGAAAATTAAATACTCGCATAAGTGTGCAGGAAGTCACAGATAAAATTAGACAATAGTTCAGCAAGAATAAAATAAAAACTTCACAGAACAATTTACAATGTGGAATGTTTTGAGAGAAAGGTATATCAATCAACTCCTATTTTATTTAACCCTTTTGAAAAAGAAACCCTAAAGTAAATAGTGAAAACTTCTACATAAACGGCTATAGAATAAACGACAAAAAACTATGGCTAACAGAAATATATAATATAAATTCAGTGAAAAGTAATACAATAAAGACTATAGACACTGAAAAAACATCAGTAAGACCTAGTTTTGTTAAAGACTTAAACAAATGAATAAATGTTTCAGTACATTATGAAAATAAATAGAAGTTTCAACTTTCTAAGTGCACAAGGAGAAAAGAAATAAGGCATCCATTTAAAAAAAGATTGGGCTGGAGTTAGAGCTCAGTGGCATAAACACCTGCCCAGCCAGTGAAAGGGCCCAAGTTTGATTTCTTGTACCACAAAAATAAATTTAAAAAGGAGGCCCAAGTTTATAAGGGAAGACTATGCCCAGGAAAATATGCATAGAAATACATTGGTTGTACATGGCATAAAAGCAGCAGACAGGGGGATAATTCATGTTCTGGGCAGAATACTTGTGTTTAGCTAAGGAATTTTATACTATACAGAAAAGCTTGAAATTTAATAATTAAAAGTTATTAATTTATGTATATATTTGCATGTAATATATTCAGACTGGAGTTTGCTACAGGGAACAAACCAATAAATATAAGTAGGAGGAACTAAAGTGTGAAAAATCATAATGGAATCATGACTGTTAAAAGACAATAATTATTATCTTATAAAGACAACTCAGTATCAGTAATTGTGAGTGAATCACAAAAAAAATTAAAGAAAAAAATGACACAAGAAAAAAATATCCAAAACTTAGAAAAATACTAGTGTTCCCTCAATTTAATTCCCAGAACCAGAAATAAAGGCTAAAATCAATCAATACAAGAACCATATAAATGTATGTTTATAAGTAGAACAAAAGACAAATGACATAAGATCATTTTAATATAGAGAGTGTGAACACTTTAACAGATTTCAAAATTCTATTGCAAGAAATACTCCTGTGTGCACATTTTCCAACGCTTAATATTATCAAAAGGAAACTAAGCTCTCAGTTGATCCACAAAGTGTAGCAAAGACAGATGGCTTTTACAGTTCTACTTGTGCAGTGATGGGGAACAAATGTGGGTATTATATGTGTAGGTGTCTAACTTAGGGCATGTCACGTGATGCCTATGAGTTCTAAAGCTGGGCTACAACTGCAAACCTTTTAAAATGTGTTGTAGTATGAGACAAGTCTTACCAAATTGCACAGCCTGGCTTGACTCATTACCCGCCTACTTCATCACATGGGTAACTGAGCTGACAGTCATGCGCTGATGTGCCTGGCCATGGTACCATTTGGGGGAACCTAGAAATAAATGCTCACCTTTGTCATCAATTAACTTTCTATAAGAAGAAAAAGACTTCAATTGAAATAGATACTCTTTTCAATAAATGCTGCTGATATCTTTAAAGAACAAAGCTGGAACTCTCCCCTGCTACTACATAAAAACATAAGTCATAAATGTGAATATACAAAATGACAGTATAAAACTCCTACATCTATGCCCATGAACAAACCTTAGCAATGTGGTTTTAAGCAGAGTTGTCATAGATACTGACAAGAGTAAGTGCAATTTGGAGACTACTGGGAGACTGAGCTTTACTAAAGCAAACATTTCTGTTATTCTTTTAAAGCACACAGAAAGTAGAAGCAAGGTAAGGGACAGTGTACATTATGTGCAAATCATACGATAGATATAATCAGAAAAAATCAATTAAAACACTTCAATTACAATAGACTTCTAAATTGAAATGTTTTAAATAAGTTATGCAATATTATTAGAAATTTTGTTATTGCTTTCTTAGTACATCTTTTCAATAAATAATGATTGTGTTTCATCAGTATGTAAATGGAGATTTCCTATAAAGTGTGTGCTGATTACTTAGAACCAGGAAGTGATGGCTGCCTTCATTGTTTGTTAAATAAACGCACTCAGTTCAAAAGCAAATAGCACATCACAATGTACATTTTAAAGAAAAGACATACGATTTCAAGAGTTACAGTAGCCATGAAGATACTGATAATTTTTAGAGATTGCACATAGGAAAGCCATTGATGCAACCGAAGACATTTCACAGAATGTTTGGCAATTCTTCAAAAACATAAAGTTGCCATACGACTGAGCAATTTGCATGTCTCCATATACCTATGAGAACTAAAAATATAAATCTACACTTACTCTTGTACAATAATGTCCATAGACAACTTATACACAAATAAAAATTTAAAATAGACCCAAAGTCCCTAAGATAAAGGCAATATATCCACCCAATGAAATATTAATTAACAAATGACTGAGTAACTAATAATAGATAAACTTTGCAAATTGCTAAAGAAGCAAGTCATTAAAGACATTGTTTGGTTTTATTTGTATGGAATGCTCAAGCCATGTAAGTTGCCTCGGATGGGGAAGTTATTACTAATATGTAATGCATCTTTGGGAATGATGAAATATTCTACAGTTTATTGTATGGTGCTTGTGACATTCTGGAAATACTTTAAGGAGACTGAATTTTATATTTTCAATTAATTTCATGGCATGTGGATTATGTCTTAGTAACATTGTTTTAAAGAAACAATGGAAACAATTTCACTTATCCCTAAAAGACTTCCAAAAGTCTACTGAGTCCACTTCACCTGATTTTTTTGTTAGCTTAAATATAATTCTCATGCCAAACTATAGGCTTTTGATATAGGGCCAGTGATATGGCTCAGTAGACTGAACATCTGCTTAGGCAAGGGCAGGGCCCAGGGCTCAATCCCTGGAACTTCATGCCATGCTAGCTCTGCCCTCGGGTGTGCCGAGCCGGCCGCCGAGTCCAAGTGTGGTGGCACCTGCAATTCCAGGGCTGGGGAGGCCAAAAATAAGAGCATCACTATGAGTCCAAGCTGCATAGTGAAATCCTGTACCAGTACATAAATTGAAAAAGAAGACATAGTATAACTTCCATAGGATGGTAACATTTTATTCTTAATTTTTCTATTGTTATTTCTCAACTGTAGAGAAAATATCAATTTCCACTAGGAATAGTATCAATACTCTCCAAAAAATTTGATAATACAAAAGGAGAAATAACTTTACACTGACAAATCTCTAGTTAACTGAATCAGCAATGGTTAGAGTGCTAAGGTAGAGATAGAAATTGATATACAGTCAGCATGAGATTGGGGCCTCAAAGGATTTGACACAGAAGATGAGACATGGAATGATGGGGGCTGGAGGTGAATCTCAAGAGAACCAGATCTGAAGAGCAGGACACAATAGCCAGGCCTGCAAAACTCCGCTGAAGTCAAGAGGAATTTGAGACTGTACTGCAATGAGCAACACCAGGTCTAGTGAGCCCAGATAGGCATCGGAACCACAGGGGGCTGATGAGATAATATAGAACCCTTTCTTGATGGGATGTTAATTATATGATGTACTATAATATGGGAGGGCAAATAATAATTGACCAGTGATGTCTATTTTTATCATAAAAATTTGCAAATCATTGCAGATTTAATAAACTTTGTTGTAAAAATATTTCTCCAAATAGAAGAGCAGGAATTTTTTTTTCTGCTACATGAAAGTAATAGAAAATTGCTAAGTGTAAGATTTCAAAGAAAATTTTGTGGATAATAATTTGATATGGTAATGATTGTCAAAAATTAGTGCTTTCCTTTTTCAATTAAATTAGTGATGGCTTCACTTTCATGCAAATAGGAAAAGTATAAAATATATCAATGTAAATATTTATTTAATAAAGATTTATAAATACCATTGCATTTGTATAAAATGTTTTATGCCAATGTAATAGAACATTCAAATTCTCATTAAAAAGTCAATTTATTTTTCTTTAGCATATTATTTGTTTAGCATTTTATCTCTTTTGCGATAAGAAATTTGTATTCTTTTACATGCTTAAGAAGCATAGAAGAAAAAGAAGAAGCATAGAAGCAGATACTGGGCTTTTCCCTCTGTTCTCCTGATGAACTTGTGGCCATTCTTTAATGTTTGAGTAGTGTTTGTCTTACTAAAGATTACCGGTATAGTCTGACTGAATTCTGAAAGAGCTGCTATCCTGAGTATTATACGTCTGTAACAGCATGACATTGCTGATATTTCTGAACATCTGCGTTGGAGTTTTCTCAAAGACAGATAACAAGAATGCAAAGATGTAAATATGACTGATGCATAGCAGATATGGAAAGTTTAAGTAATGAGTGGCTGAGATAAAGCACATGTTCAGTACAGTGGTCTATCATAGTCTTTGAATTAACAAAAATGCTTATTACTCCTTAACTGAGATTTGAGCAGGTAAAATACCAAAGATGAGCTGGTCTTACTAAGTACTCTCTATGCATATCAGCTTTTATTTTAGTTTATGAATGGGAGTCCATAGACCCCAGATTTTCTCATGAAAAATGAAGTAAATTAAATAAAATTTAAAAAAACTTTACCATACTGTACCTGGTACTGAAGTTTGCTAATTTCTGCCTTTGGTTCTCCAATTCCAAGATAAAGGAAACTAGACAGAAGGAAAATTTGAGTGATTATTTTTTGCTTATCAGAATTACAAATGCAATTTTCTAGAAAGAAATCAAAGAAAAATTAATAATAATAATTACTTGTATTTCAAGTGTGATTTCTGCCTTACTATCACAGATAATGCACAAGAAAAGAAAAAATCATCTCACACAGAGGTATGCTTGTGGAAGTTTTAACTTTTGACAGTGGTTTTGTTGATATTTTCCATATTTGAATTTTAAAGTTGAACATATCATAACAGATATTTTGGTGTTTGTGGAATATATGAATGATTGTAGTGGTGAACACATTTTTATATAGCAATGTGGATAAAAATTATTCACATTATGGCAATACTTTCAAAATATAGTGTTTAAAAGCATTTTATAACATGGCATAAAATTTTATCCATATTTTTAAGGCAAGAAAAAATGATAAAGTATATGTATAAAATTACTACTGCTCGATCTAAACAACCATAGACTAAGTTAGAGATTAAGAAGTACAAGAAAGGGACCAGGGAGATGGCTCAGTGGAATAAGTGCTTCCCTGGCCAGCGCAAGGACCTGAGTTCAATCCCTGGTTTGAAAAAAAAAAAAAAAAGAAGTACAAGAAATATAGTGTTGGATATGGTCATGCACCCCTGTAATCTCAGCACTCAGGAGGCTGAGCATGAAGTTCATTGCAAGTTCAAGACAAGCCTGGGCTACAAGCTCAGGCCAGCCTGAACTGTATAGAGAAACTCTGTCTCAAAAAAAGAAAAATAAAAAATAAACATAATCTATTACTCATATATAACATATATAAACATAATACAGATATATAATGTAAATATATAATAAATATATCACTCATATATGTATTATATACTGAAATGTATAGTTCTTCTACTTTGTACTGGATTTAAAATGTTAAAACTTCATTTACCAAAAACTAACCTATAATGATTCTTTATATATATTATTTTTTTATGTGTAAATAATCTGAAGTTCTAAGAATGAACTTCTACTAAATCAAATTTCTTCACTCAACAGAGAAACTATTAGTTTTGTGTATCAACATTCAACAATCCAGGGTGAGAAATATTGGAAGTATATTTGACTAGAGTCTGCATCAAAATGATTTGAAAACTCAGAAAAATAATATTGGTATAGTAATAAAACATAAACCAACTTTAAATGCTTTTATTTTCAAATTGTTTATACTTAAAGCCACTACAGAAAATTTCTTTATGAAAGATCAAACATGACAATGTGAGATTAAATTATTATTAAATTAGAATATGAGATAGAGTAAGAATGTTTTCAGTTTTGTAAGACTATTTTATTAGGTGTCAAAACACTGCCAGTAAATTTTAAAATGATAAACAATGTAGATCAAACATGATAAATTACCCTCAAAAGAGTGCTACGTGAAACACAAAATAAATTCCCTTATAAATAAAATGTACATTTAAACAACAACAAAAATTGTCACCACAGATTAACTTAAATGTCATCTCTATAATTCAACAAATCTTGGCTGCTAGATTAAAAATGATATTTGACATGAAAAGATTTTAGATTGCTATCAGGAAAATAACATAATGAATTCTGTAGTAAATAGCAACAAAAATTTTACTTTCAAACAATTAGGAGAATCAAAACTACTTTAGAATTCATTTTTAAATTAGAGAATTAGAATAAAGTTAAAACCAAATACCATCTGGTCAAGTTTTCTAAAGCTACTTAAATTAAGGAGAAGTTTAAGTCAGAAAATGTATAGAATTTGTGTAATATTTTAAAGATATATTTTCTTGTAGTATTTGATAAATACTTTGTTAACTGATTAAACACTAATAGTAGGCCCTGAATCTTCAAAGAACCAATTCAAAAATGGGCATCTGAGAATACACACTACTTAGAGGAAGAAATACAAATGACAAATAAATATATGAAAAACTACTCTACAGATAATTTCTTAAGGCATAGAAAATGGTGATTTGCATAAACAAATGTAAAAAGACTTCACATTGGGATTCTATAGGCATAATACAGTTATGAACTAATGGGGCTATTTCCTTCAGAAAGTAGGATTAAGACAGTTTGGAGGGGCTGCGGAGATAGCTCAATAGAATAAATGCTTCACTGGTAAGTACAAGGGCCTGAGTTCAATCCCTGGCTCTGAAAATAAAAAATTATTTTTTTAATCTTTAAAAAGATTACTTTTGCAATCTAAGTATAGAAATGTTAATGACTTTCATATTTTGACTTTCTATCTTGCAATTCCATTGAAGTAGTTTATTGGTTCTGATACTGGTTTTTGGTGAAGCACTTATTTCTGTGTGAAAAAGCAGAAAAGTTTATGCTCCAATTTGAATGCCTTCTGATTATTTCTTTAGACTGGATCTTGTAGTTAGGATCATTCATCATAGTTTGAACAGAAATGATAAACGTGTGACATTTTTTCAGATCTTAGAAGAAAAATACTGTATACCACTGTCCTAAAATACAAAAAGAATATTTAAACTTTCTGCATTCAATGAGATATTAGCTTTGGGTGTTTTATATATTGATTTCACTGACTTGAAGTTTCCTTTATATCCAAATCATTAAAATTTTTAGCATAAAGTGATATTGAATAGAACATTTTCTTCCATCTACTGAAATGATAAGCCAGTGTGTGTGTGTGTGTGCTTTTTTTGTTTTGTTTGGAACTGGTGACTGAAGTCAGGATCTTGCACTTAGCAGGCAGATGCTTATGCTGCTGAGCTATTTCCCGAGCTCAGTCAGTTTCTTTTTTTTTTTTTTATTCCGTTAATATGGTATATCATGCTTGATAATTTGCGTATATAAGACTTCTTTGCAATCTCGAGATGCACCCAAAATAACCATGTTGGATGATTTTTAAAATCATATTTAAATCATATTTTGTTGCTAGTATCCTGTAAAGTATTTGTGCATTTGTGTTCATTGGGGGGATTTGACAATGATTATTTTTATTATATTTTTTAAAGTTTAATTTTAAAGAGGAAGAACAAAACAGAAGCAAAGACAAATAGCAAAACACAGAAACAGATTAACATAAAACAATACATATAGTACAGATTTTCAAAACAATAATAGCAAATTAAGAATGATTGTTACATTACCTATTGTTATTATCCGTTCTGTTGCTCAGATTAACAGGTATGGGAATGCGAGGTTGGACAAATAATTGAATATTAATGCTTGCTTTCCTTTTCTGTATTTAGTAAAGGGTCTACAGGGTCCCACTACGCAGATCAGACTTGTAGTGATCTGCCTGTGTTCAGCCTCCCAAGAGCTGGGTTACAGGCACATACCCCAATACCCAGTCTCAATATTCTCCCAGCGTGCCCCAGGGGCATGGCCGGTATAGCGTGCTGGGTTTGGAACCTCAGCTGCTGTGCTCTGCCTAAGCAGGCCCTTCTGTCTGCTGAGCTATCTGGCTGGCCCCAATGCTGGCTTTCATGAAACATAATTTTTTCTCTTAACTTCTTTTTACAAAAAATTATTTTAAAGATAGTATACTAATAATGATAAGACCCTAGAAATGGTACATACTTAGAAGATCAAGATGAGAGCTATTCAACCATGGTTTCTGTATGGTGCTGTCCTCGATGCAGTTCCTTACATCACAGCTAATAGCATATAGAGTTAGCCAAAGTGAAAATTCTCAACATTAAGTGCTATTTAAAAAACCTAAAGGAAATTAGTAGTACAGTCATGACGACCATCCTGTATCTGTACTTGCATCACTTTTCCTCCTTCCTTTTTTCCTATCTTTTCTCCTTTACTTCATCCTAGTTGTTTGATCGTTATGTTCAGTTGCCTTCCTTTTTTACCATAACTATTGTACCTTCCAGGTTTTATTTATTCTTTCAGGTACTTACACTAGGCAGACTATATGATATTTACACATGTGGGTCTGATTTATTTCACATATGAATGTAGCCTCTGGTTACGTCCACCTACTTGCGAAGCCTTCCAGTTTCTCTTTCTTTATAGCTGAGTAATATTCCATTGTATAAAATACCACATGTTTTTCATCCATTCCTCAAGAGATGGGTGTTTGGATTATTTCCAAGATTTGGCTCTGACAAATACTGCTGCTATAAAAATTAATGCATGCATACCACTATGGTGTGATATTTTCAGTTCTTTTGGGAAAATACTCAGAATGGGAATAGCTAGGTTGAATAGGATTTCCAGAACTATTTTTTTAAGAAGTCTCCATACTGATTCCCATAGTGGTTGTGCCAGTCTACATTAACACCAACAGTAGAGAAGAGTTAATTTTTCTCCACAGCCTCTCCAGTATTTATTAGTTGATTTATTTGTGACAGCCATCCTTTGGGGTTTAATGGTATATCAATGCTGATTTAATTTGCATTTCTGCAATGGCCAGTGTTGTTCAGCATTTTTCATGTATTTATTCACCTCAGATGCTTATTTATTTTATTGTATACTTGATTGATTTTTGTATAAATTGGATTTAACCTGTGAATAAACATTGGAAGATGTCTTCCACCTAATTTTTTTTTAAATTAGTATTAGTTTATATCTAAATCTTTAGTAGAATTAAAACTGAAAACATACTGTCTTGTTGGAACAAATTTTGTTACTGATGAAAAATTGTAGTTCACTTAGTTTGTTTAAGTTTTATATTTTGCTTCCATCAATCTAGGTAGCTTGTGTGTGTTTGCGTGTCAAAAGAAAAATTACCCATTTTTGTGCTTTTAGTTTGTTGGTGTATAATTTCTTGAGAATCATCATTTCATTTGTGTTTGTATGGTGTCAGATGTTTGGTTTGTTCTTTATCTCTTTTAATTATTACTCCCTTCTCTCCCTGTATTTTGAACAGTTTACCTAATATTTAAATTAAAAATTTTTAAATACAATTCTTTCAATCATTAGTTTTTATATATTTTTAGGATCAATTTCAGTGATTTGTGTTGTGAAATATGGGATGCCAGACCGTGAGAGGTGTAGCTCAGTTGACCTCTGTGAGCATTCGGAGGAGAGTGGCAAGCTGAGCTCCTGGGAGGGTGCGTGATGCTGGGGTGCGGGAGGTACTAGGGAACAGAACACCACTGAGGTCTGGTAGTTTATCAGGGTGTGTACTTGCGATAGGGAGGCAGGTGTACTTCCTGCTGCTGCCACTGGGGTGCACTGAGACAGCAATTGAGACTGGACATGGTGGTGTGTGCCTGTACTCCCAGCACTTGGGAGGCTGAACACAGGTGGATTACTAGGAGTCTGATCCAGTAGTGAGACCCTTGAACACCCTGAGACCTAAAATCCAAAAAAAAAGGAAACTTGGTTCAATGTGTGCATAAATGCACTTCAACAGGAAGAAGAAGTTTCAAGAAATGCACGCAAAGGTCAGGTCATAGTTACTCTAAAGAAATGTAAAACAGGAACATTGTGTGTTTTCACCACAAATAATTGTAGCCATAGGTGATAATTAGCTACATTTATACATCCTAAAAATGCTTCAAAACATTCTGTTGTACATCTTCAAAACCATAGTTACATGTCATTTTAAATAAATTTACAAATGAGTAAACAATATTATAAGTTAATGAGTTTTTAAAAACCACAAAATTAAGAAAAATATTTACATTTCAACTATGACACAAAGCTAAAATGATTTAGTTGATTAGTGCAAAGTAGCAAAACAGTCAGGATATTAAATAATACCAATTATTACAACTCTTAACAATCTTTTCCGATTTTTTTGTCTCCTTGAGTTTTATCTTAGATGTGTGATTGCAATGCACTTTTTTCATTTGATGTGGTTTGGGCATGCTCTGCATTCAAATTTCAAAAGATAAAGGCTTACATGACAACCTATCACTCTACTGGAAATTAGTTGACTTTTTAGGAGATAGAGTCTAGTAGAAACAAGTGTGGTCATTGGACTACGCCTTTGAATGAAATATTTATACATAAAAGTTTGGCGCATAAATGTCCCTCTTTCCTTTTGGCAACCATCAATGAATGACTCTTCATTTTCTTATATAAGCCAGTACAGTGCACTACTTCATCATCACAGGAAAGACACCAGAACCATGCTGTCATGTGTTTAACTCTCTGGAACCAAGAAGCAAAGTGAATGCTTCTACCCCATAAATTGATCTCAGGCAATTTGTCAAGGAGATAGAAAGCTAACACTGAAAAATAATTTGATTAAAAATACCTAATATTATGAATATTGGGCCGGGAGATAGCTCAGTGGGCCAGAGAGATGAAACAGTGGCATAAGTGCCTGACTGGCAAGCACAAGGTCCTGAGGTGCATCCCTAGCACTGAAAGTAAATAAATAAATAAATACTTCCCATAAGTTAAGTTATATAAGAAATTCAATAGTGATATTGTATAAAATGCATGTTTTCTCCACCAGTTAAAGAATTCAGTAAGATAATGCTTTAATTTTCATTTTTAACAAACTTTGTGAGCTAATCAAGAAAAATTATTTAAGCAACAGATAAAACATTCACTTGGAAATTCTGATAAAGGTAATAGTGTCTCTTTTTTTTAAATTTCTGTCTATGTAAATAATCGAACTATTTTGTTCTGTCCACAAGCAATTTCAATAGATACATTTTAAAAATATTATGAAAAATATTTTGAGACACAAGAAAGTTAATTCAAATAATCTCAGATTTTCTGAAATTCAATTAGTGAAATTACATATTTTAGTTAATAAGTTAGAAAATTTATAATCAATAAGTTAGCAAATTTAAATAATAAATTTACATTTAAACTGATGTGATCTTCTTATACAACTGTTTATTTTACTTAACTATTTGAATATATAAATTATGACTTCTACTAAAGTTAATTATGTGTATACTAAGTTTTATATTTTGGGAAATATGAGGTACATTTTAATAAAATGTATTTTTAAATTTTTTATTCTATAAATAATTCCTGCAAATATTTTTAAGTTACATTTTACTACCTATTTATAGACAATTTTAAATAGTATCATGTGAAATTGGTTTTCCTTATTATTTTTTCATACAAAGGGATTTGGCACCTAAAAGAAATAATGTGATGACAAATTTAACCAGTTTTGTTCAATATTATGTTAAAACATTGCTACTTACGTGCTTTAACCACTCATGAATTCTGCTAAACAGAAAGCTGGCTGTGAGGGCGAGATGGCCTTTTGAGGCAGTATGTGTGTTTCTGTGCCAAGTACAGTCTCTAGAGTGCAAGGCTGCCCAGGAGAGTTACATTTCCCTCATAGTCATAAGTGTGACAAATCCATCCCAATTATATTTGCAAGTTGAAATTAGTGTAAATATTAATGCAAACATAAGAGATATTGTAGCATTATAATATATAACTTAAGAAATCTGCTCTGATTCAGTAAAGTCAAAGAACTGATGAAAAACAGACCATCAAGGTTTACTTTCTAAACCAAATGAAATTTCAGGTAGTAAAAAACTGACAAATCAATAGGAAGCCCTAAAACTAATCAACATTTTACAAAAACATATTATTACCTAATAAACAAATAAGTTATTAATTATAATTTAAAATATTTTGACATATATTTATTAAACACCTAAGCTCAAAGGTATCTGAATCAAACATTAGCAGAATTCAGAGAAAAGGGCAGGTCTAGAGCATTATTTGAAATATCAGTAGTTCTATTTCATTAATGGATAGAACATTTAGAGAGAAAATCAATAGTCAGGTTAATCCCAACTGCATATGTTGTAGAGTGATAATAACCTTCTCTTCTGGAGGGTTAACAACCTAAGTTGGCAGACCAAAAATCAGAGAAAAAGAAAAGCTGTAAAGACAGCCAACGTTTTGGTCCTAGCCTTTCAAGGTCAGTGAAGACTCAGGACATAGGAGAACCTGTACTGTAACATCTTGTAACTCAGTTGTGTCCCAAATTTTCTGATCAAGAAGACTATGGGGCCACAGAGGAAAGTGATGGAGAATGTAGATTGTGCCTAAAGAAAGTTACATAGAGAGAAAACACTCTGTAAGGCTTTCACAGAGAACAAATTGGTCAGGCAATGGCTGTGACTCATCCACATGACTGACACAAAGGATTTACAAACTTCAATGCAGGGTTCCAGGATAAATCCTGAGGGGACTTGACTGACCTTGTCAGATACAAAAGTTACATTTCTTGTTATTTAGGTCTTGCTTTATCTTGGTTTTTAACATCCAGCAGAAAAGTATAAAAATGAGATACAAAAAGTAAAGCTATATTAATAGGCTGAGCTGTAAAAGGCTCAAGTCAACAACTTCTGACATTGCCAGTCCTATGGATAACCAACTACTATTATGGACTCCTGGATTATATTGAAATATTTTGCTGAATCATGCACCTACAATATTTAAATGAAAATGGAATACCCTTCTCTGACAAAACAAAAAAAGGGGGATACAAATGAATGGCCATTTTGCATCTGTATATTCAAAATAGGATAGATATACAGCTACATTCTCTTAATTCAATGAATAGAAAGATTTGTTCTAATAGTGTTTGTGGGCAGGATATCATGTCTGCATATTGTAAATGAATAACTACTAAGGCAATAGTATACAATTTATTTATTATTGAAAGTGTCCTACTATTCAGTTTTGGAAATGCCTCATTACTATTTGTTTCTCAATAAAATTATTTTTTTGAAAAAGATTAACACTTCAAATAGACTAGACTCAACAAGCATATATAAAACTCTCCGGCCAGCAATAGTAATGCAACAATTCTTTTTAAGTGCTCATGGAATATTTTCTAGCAGAGATCATACTAAGTCATGATATCTGATTAAGCTTAAAATATTGATAATATAGAGTATATATTATAGGACCAAATAGAGATACCCAGAAATCAATAAAAGAAGTAAAAGAAATGCAAATAGCAGGTGGTTAAATAGTATAGTATTAAGCAACCAATGTATAAAAGAATAAATTACAAAAGCAATGAAAAAATACATGCAGCTAAATAAGACTATAGCAGTCTTTTGTTTGTTAGTTTTATTTATTTGTTTGGTACAAGTCTCACCACACAGCTTGGACTCATACTGATCCTCTCTTCTCAGTATCCCCAGCACTGGGATTACAGGTGAGTGCCACAAGGCCCAGTTTTAGGGACTGGCATGGTGTGCTGGGGTTCTGGGACCAGTGCAGCATGAGGTACCGAGGATTGAACACCATTCCTTGTGCTGCCAGGCAGGGACGTAGACCACCATGCTATCTCCCTAGCCCCTAAAACTGTGTTCATTTAAAAGAAAATTTAGAGCCACCAATGCCCACATTAACAAACAGGTCCAAAATACCAACAAAAAATTCCCAATAATTTTAAAAACTAAATTGTATATGTAGCTTAAGGAACTACAAGCACACCAAATTTAAATCAAAGCTAGATAATAAGACAACAAAAGAAAACAATTCAAAAAAACAGATGAGAAAGTATCAGAAAATAGAAAAGAAAAAGGATGAAAAGAGTTAGTAATGTTTCTGGACTTGGGGTGCTGGAACCTTTTTCGAGAACTATTTCTAGTTTCCTTCTGTCTTGAACAAAGAATTGTCAATAATGCATACAAAGGGGAACAAAACTTCATTAAAGTATGAAAAAGAAACACTCTTTAAAGAGTGAGTGAGAACCTAGAAAAAGTAGGAAAAGAGGTACAACCCAGAGGACGCATGTGGGACTTCACTGCAAGAGAGAACACAGTGGCAGACGCTCTGGCTCGATATCCTGTTTGTATCACTCATTCCTCTGACTGAGTCCCGACCTAGGCCACTGTCTTAGTTACTGTTCTCTCGTTGCTGGACAAATACTCAACACCCACAATGAAGAAAGGAAAGATTTGTTTAGCTCACAGTTACTGGAGGTTTTGGTCCATATTCAGCTGGCTCCAAGACAGAGGGGCACGTGGCAGAGGGCAGCAGTTCATGGCAGCAGAACAGCAATAATAACAAAGAGCAATCGCTAAAGAAAGTCCGTCTCTTTGGTTCTTATATTACGTTCAGGCTGCCTGTCTAAGGCTGGGGTGTATCACTCACATCCATAATCCCAACAGTACTAAAATCTATAATCCCAGCCTTGGATCACACATAATCCCAGTGGATCATGAGTTAATCACAAATTCTAGAAGTCCCCTTCCCATGACTATATGAGGCTTTTTGGGGACAACTAGAAACCCTAAGAGCCATCTATCAAACCTGCTGGAGTTCTGGTGAGAAGTCACATGTTTGGGGCCCATTTCAGGATCTTTCCAGACCTGCCTTCTCAGCCAGCACCAGCTATGCCCTACATGGCTGTCTCTGTAAGATTCCTATAAATTACTTTTCTAAAAAAATAAAATTCTATAAAAAGCAAAGCTTTAGGTAAACTTAGGAAGAAAATAGATATACGGTGAATAAAAGTGGGGCCTGTCACTAACAAATTTATAGAAATAGATAATAAGAAATCTATTTAAACAATTGTGTTCCAACACATTAAATAACCTATATAATAAAAAATTTATATAAATATAAATGTTGCTGGAATGAAGAAGAAGGAGAAGGAAGAGGAGAAAGAAGGAGAAGGAGAAGGTGGACAAGGAGGAAGAGTAAAAGGAGGAAGAAGAGGAGAAGGAGGATGAAGAAGATGAGGAGGAAGAGGAAGATGAGGAGGAGGAGTAGAAGGAGAAGAAACAAAGAAAAAAGCTTTATAACTTATTGCCAGAGTGGATCTGAGAAGACTCCTAACAGTGAGATAATAATACTGTGCCGGTGGAAATATAAGATGTTTGCAAGTTTACTGGTAACTCTCACAGAAAAGTACATTTGGGATTACTAATTAAGAGAGAATGCAAAGGTTTTTTTACCCAGAAATTGATGTACACTGTCAAGACTGGAGTGAGCATTTTCAAGTGCTCTACAGTTTGAAACTGAGAATATTTTTATGTTCTTAGAGGCGGATATCCATGTACATTTTCTATTTTTAATTTTCACACAATACAAAATGGTAAATAAAATTAGAAATGATACACAACGTTATTAAACAAAGTAATAGCAATTACAATGGCTGCTGTATTGGACAATATTATCCTCATATTACTTGTTCAGAGTACAGATACAAGTCTAAAAATGGGTTTTAAAAAATTATAATAAATTAAAAAGGGAAAAATGTTAAGCACATATGCTTCTATACACAAATCAGCAGAAATCATCAAAACAACCATCCAAGATCCTGCATATATACATAAATGCATCTTTTTCCCTTCTTAGTTTTGTCCTTTTCATCTTCCAAGTTTTCCCTTCCCATTAAACAAATTCTTTCCCTTTAAGATTATCTATTGTACCTTTCAGGTTCTCACACAATATGATGTATGCACCTGTGGGTCTGATTTATTTCATTCAATGGTACAGTCTCTAATTGCATCCATTTACCTATAAAAGCCTTAAATTTATCTTTTTAAATGGTTGAGTAATACTCCATTGCATAAAAATAGCACATCATTTTTAGAGGGACATTTGTGTTGTTTAAAATATTAAGCTATGACAAATTCCATTGCTGTAAACATGGACACACAAATCCTGTTGTGGTATGGTGTTTTCACTTTTTTTGAAAAAAAGAATATCTAGAAGGAAAATAAATGGCTCAAACGGGATCTCTAATCCTAGCTTTCTGAGAAATCTCCACACTGATTTCCATAGTGGCTGTAGCAGTCTGCACCCCCACCAACAGCGCAGGGTTTCTTTCCCCCCCAGTCCCTCCAGCATTTGTTATTGGTTAACTTCTTGATGATAGCCGTTCTTTCCAGTGTGAGATGGGATCTCAGCAATGTTTTAATTCACATCTTTTGCATGACCAAGGAGATGGAATTCTTTAACATGTATTCACTTACCACTTGAATTTCTTCATTTCTGAAGTATATATTCATGTCATAAACCCATTTTTGGATTGGATCTCTTAATTTTGGAGACCTAATTTTTTAAAAAATTCTTCATATGTTCTAAATATTAATCCTTTAATAGACAATATGTTCTAAATATTAATCCTTTAATAGACAATCAGTTATAACTTTTTCCCAATTGATGGGTTTTTATTTACTCTGTTGGTGATTTCTTTTGATGAGCATCAACTTTTCAAAAATATAAGACCCTAATTGTTCATTCTTTGAAGTATTTCGCTCACAGTTTTTTGGTCCTGAACTCTCTACTTACCCTATGTCTTTAAGGTTTCTACCTACCTTCTCCTCCAGAAGATTTAGTGTTTCATCTTTAATATGTATTTTTTATTTTTATTGTTTTGGTGGAATTGGGGATTGAACTCAGACCCTTGTGCTTGCTAGAGAAGCACTTCTTCTACTGAGCCATCTCCTTGGGCCCTCAGCTTTAATATTTAAATTTTTATCCATTTTTGACTGTAGTTTGTGCATGTTGATAAACATGGGTCTCATTTTAGCTTTTTGTATGTGGTAAGTCAGATTTTACAGCACCATTTATTGAAGATTTGCTGTCTCTTCCAGGGAACATATTTGGCCTGTTTGTCGAAGATATGGTGGCTGAGTGAGTCTGTAGCCGTACGTGCTACTTCTAATCTGTTCCATTAATCCTTAGATCTGTTTTTATGACAGTATTATGCTGATTTTATCACAGCAGCTTTGTGGTATAGTTTCAAGTCAGGCATTGAGATGCCTCCTGCCTTCCCTTCATTTCACAAGATTGCTTTAACCATCTAGATGGCTACCTAGAATCTTTAGGTTCCACATAGTCTCACACTGTGATTAGTGTATCAGAGGAAGATGACTCTTTCACAATAGGTTAATAATATATACGGGAAATCTTAATTCATAGACAAAAAGGTCGATGTAAAAGGTGTACTTACAGGAAAAATATAAAATTTGTGAGGGTAATGCTTCATACATTGTGTCAATTTCAGAAGTTTAGAAATTTAACCAAGTGGCTCAGCAGAGGGCCAGGTTCTTCACTTTGTAAATATTCTGAAACTGTGCAAAAGGAGAGGATAGCGATGGGGTGAGTGCTACATCTGCTCTAGGGCAGATAGCCTGCACTATCTGTCCACATAGTCTCACACTGTGATTAGTGTATCACTAATCACAGGAGGAGGGAAGAGGCTTGCCTCTCTCTCGTCTCTCCTTGCTCTTGCTGCTTTTGCTGCATTCTGCTGTGTGCCCTGCCACCCTGTTTTAGAACCAGCCGATTATAGACTGAAAGCTCCACACACAGAGACATAAATCTTTCCTTCCCTAATCTTGCATGTTGGGTATTCTGTATCAGCAATGAAAGAAAAGAAAAAAAAAGACAACAAGCAAAAATGCAATTTCCCAAAACGTACTTGTAGGTGAAAGGAAATTCCCCAGGCTTACTGCATTTAGAAAGAAAAGGGAATTTTTATTGTGAGCCTGTATACTAAAGCTACAGCTTTTGTTTTTAAAATTATGATTTTCCTTGTTTTTCTATCTACATAGTAAATAAACATGTTTGTAGGTAACAATCATTAAAAATGAGTAAAGTTCTAGAACATGGATATTTACTTGTAGATGCTAAACAATTCTTAAAAATAAATTAACAACAATATTTCTATTATTCTTCAAAAATTAATAACGAAAAACACCTCCAAAAAATTGCTTATAAATATGGTGCAGAATTTTTTAATAAAATAATATAAGGTACATTAGCAGCATATTTAAAGGTAAACATCTAAAGTTTTGCCAAGTAATACAAGAGTGCTAAAAGTTAAAGAAATATTCACTATGATTCACCACTTAAGTAGATGAAGAAAAAATATAATCTAAGTTGAGAAAGAAAATCCATTTGACCAAATCCATACTGAATACACTAAGAAACTTTCAAATAATACCTTTTTTTGCATGACAAAGCACACTTGTTAAAAACAAATAGATTACTTGATGCTCAATGTCAACAGATTAGTATCTTTCTCTTTGAAACTGGATGACAAAAATCTCACTTCACCCTTGGTATTCAACATGGTATTAATATTTCTAACTAGCATCAGTCACAGAAAAATAAAATCTAACCTGACAAACCTTTCTTATCTCATAAGTTACATGTTCTTATTTATGGAATCACCTATAGATACCAACAAAATTTCTAGAGTGTAGGAGCGCTCTACCATGCAGATCTGAAAAGAATGAACTCAGATGTAATGTATAACTGGAAAATGATCTAACAGCATTTCTTCAGAAAAAGATCCCTGTTCAGGGGCTAGTACAGCTTAAACAAGTAGTGACCTTTATAGCCTCTATTTCCCAAAGTCCTTTCCTTGTCCCTAATTGCTTGAGGCTAAGGAGTACACTCTTCAGGTTAACACTCCAGTTGTACTGTATGTCTTGGAAAATTCACTATTCTTCATGCATTATTTTACTAGTGAAACCTTGCTTGCTTAATAGTTATCTAGCTCAATGTCTCACTCTGGAACTTTCTGGATGTGCTTGATATTCTCTTGTTATCAAAATCTCCTGCCTTAACTATATATGAATGCAAAGGTCCACCTATTTCTCCATGTCTTACAGGCAGATAAATTTATCAAAGGTGCAGGTTATGAGTATAACAGTCAAAAATTTGTTCATTGGTTAATTTTACAATGAACAAAATGAAAATTCAATAAAATCTTTCATTTATAGTAGCATCTCAAAGTATAAACAAAGTAGTATTAAAAGTAACAAAGATTTATAAGATGATAATTATTTTATAGAAAAATTAAAGGACTAAAATGGACAACACAAGAATTTTAAAAGTGGCAGTGTTTTTTTAATTCTATGATTGTAATGTAGTGTGTGAAATGCATAGATTCAACATAATCCCTTACAAAATTTAGAAGATACTTTTAGAAGAATTGGAAAAGCTGATGATTTGTAGTGGCAACTTCATAAAGAATTGCAATGTACAGTATAATTTTAAAATATTTAAGATATTTACTACTAATAGCTATCTAGAATAGTAAAACATGGTCAAGAAAACATCCAATAGCTCTCAAAATCCTCAATGGAGAAGCTGAAGAAGATGGATCTTCATGTGATAGCTGAAGAATGTAGCAGGAACTCTTGAATACAATGTATGTCTTAGGACAAAATACATATATAGTAAAGATCTGAAACTAGTCTAAGTGATCTCTAACTAATTATGGACTCTGAGAAATTAGTTAAGTCAAAACAGAAACAGAATTTAGGGAGGCAGCCTTATCATTAAAGGAATAGCTCTGCCAGACCCCACCTCTAAAGCACTAAAGTAATCTTTGTCAAGTCTCTGTCTGACCGTTATAGGGGTAGAACACAAACTTCAATTATCCTACATAAGAAATTAAGTACACAAAACATAGTTTAGTAAAGCCAATAAAACTGTGATGACTCATGTCTTTATCAACAAAATTTAACCAGAAGGTTGCTATTCTGAGAGATCATGATGCTAAGTTGAAAAAAATCAAACAGTTTTAGATAGTACATTACCATTATATGAGAAACTCAAATTATCAATAATTTAAGAGCCAAATAAAGGTCATTTGCAAAGAAAGTGGGGAGAGACTATGAAGATGTGAAAAACTTCTGGACAATAGGGGAGATATAAGGGAACAAAAGAGAAGACAAAAAGGAACACAGGGTGATGGTTACATGCAACAATGCCCCGTCATAAGTGCACCTATTACACATCAGAAAGTCATACTAATAAAAATGTAAAAACTCTAGTGAGAAATTCTTAACCATACAAAGCAAAATGGAATTGGTAGTCCATTAGGGAAAATAAAATACATAGGTGGACATAGATTTTTGTCGGATTTTTGGTGGTTTTGAGGGATTTTTACGGATACTTCATTTCTTTTTTATGTAACTTGATTTAATGTAATTTTGCAAAATAAAAGCTGAAACAAATACAAATATAAAAAACAGGGCAGCACACAGTAATACACATGTGACAGATTTTTTTTCAAAATAGAAATAGCTAATTAGCAATGGTTATGATATTTCTATTTTTATCAACAAATCTGTTGCTCAGATTAAGAGATACAACAATGCCAGATTGGACAAATAATTGAATATTTATGCTTGCTTTCAAGAAATCTTAATTTTTTCCTTGTCTGTTTCTAAAATTCATGATAAAGAGAACAAATTAATTGATAAGACATGAGAAGTGGTATACATTTATATGACCAAGATAACAGGTATTCAACCATGGCTTTTGTATTATATATTGTTGTCCTCAATGTAGTTGCTTATAGCACAAATAGCATACAGTTAGTCAAGGTGAAAATTCTAAATATTAATGCTGTATTTAAAAAAGCTGATGGAAATTATGAGTACAATCATCTCCGCCATCCTTTATATAAGCTTGCATGTTTCCCCTTTCCTTTTTTTTTGATCTTTTCTCCTTTCTTTCACCTTCATTTTTTGTCCTTAAGTTTAGTTCCTTTCTGTTTTACTATATCTATTATACCTTTCAGGTTTTATTTATTCTTTTAGACTCTTACACAAGGGGGACAATGTAATAGATACACATGTGGATCTGGTTTATTTCATTTATGAGTATAGCCTCTATTTGCATCATCTTACCTATAAAGGCTTGGAGTTGGTCTCTCTTTATAGCTGAGTAATACTCCATTGTATAAAAATACAACATCTTTTTTCATCCATTACTCAAGTGAAGGGCATTGGTTGTTTCCAAGATTTGGCTAGGACAAATTGCGCTGCTATAGACATGGGTGCACATATATCCCTGTGGTGTGATGTTTTCAGTTCTTTTGGGAAAATACCCAGAGAGGGAATAGCTGGATTGAATGTGATTTCCAGTCCTAGTATTTTTAGGAGTCACCACACTGATCTATACAGTGGTTGCACCAGTCTATATCCCACCAGTAGTAGAGAAGTGTCCATTTCTCTCCACAGCCTGTGTAGCATTTGTTACTACTTGATCTCTTTTTGACAGCCATTCTTTCTGAGGTGAAATGGTATCTCAATGTTGTTTTAATTTGTGTTTTTCAAATGGCTAGTGCTGTGGAATGGTTTTTCATGTATTGACTTGGCACTTCAATTTCTTCCTCTAAGAAGTATGTGTTCTTCTCAAATGCCCATTTATGTATTGAGTCTTTAAATTTTGGGGGCTGAATTTTATTAGTTCTTTATATAAATTAGGTTGAAGTCCTTTGTCTGAGTGATTGTTGGTTACAATTTTTTCCCAGTTTGTGGGTTGTCCTTTCACTCTTATTTCTTTGGACATTCAGAAACTTCTCGATAAGATGTGATTCCAGTTGTTGATTCCTTGGAGCATTTCCTGTGTAGTTTGCTTTTTATTCATGAACTGTCTGCCTACTCCTATAATTTCAAGATTTATACCTACTTTCTTTTCCAAAGATTTAGTTTTTCTGTTTAATGTTTACATTGGGTGGACATTGTTGATGATGTATTATTATATGTACAAGAAAAGTAATTTAAGCTATCTTAAATATACTCAAGATATCAGAGATATCATATGTCAAGAATTTTTTTAAAAAAGATGCACAAAGAAATTTTAAAAGTAAGATACAAGTTAAAACGAAAAATTTCTGAAGCTAAAAACTCAATTTGTGCTTAAACAGCAACACCCAAAAAAGAACAAAAACAATACCTATTGTTAATGTAGTTCAAGACAGACCATCCCCAATTGTTTGCTGATCCAGTTTGAGGATCAGCAAAAAGAAGCTTGTCAGATACACTAAATATCCAAATATATGCTTTATATTAGTTTCAGACAAGGAAGAGAAGACAAAATGATTATTTCAAGAAATATTAGCTCAGAACTTCGCAAATTTAATTGTTAAATATCTAAATATATAAATCTAAGTAATCAACTACTTCACTGAACTCTAAATATAGTAAATTCAGATATTCATTAAAGAATACATAATGAAATATTGAGCACCAAAGATGTTGAAATTAAAAAAAAGAGGATAATTTGACCAGGCACATAAAAGAGTGCTCAATAGGGCTGGTGAGGTAGCTCGGTGGGATAAGCACCTGCTTATGCAAGCACAAGGGCTGGGATTCAATCCCCCGGCACCACGTGCTACACCAACCTGCCCCCAGGCGCACTGAGCTGGCCACTGAGACCTGGCTTGCGGGCTCAGTAGGGAGGCTGAAAACAGGAGGATCACTAGGAGTCTGAGTGGCATAATGAGTCCCTGTACCAAATACATAATAAATAAATAAAAAGTGCTGAATAGATTAACTGAAGATTTTTTCATTAGAGACAATGAGGATTACAATAGATGGGATGTGAGCATTTGAATCACCAGGTACCTGATGCATAACATGTGTGAAGCTCTCATGGAATTTCCAGATAGATAGTTAGGCAGATGGAAATAGAATTGAAAATTATACCTGGAAATACTCTTTATTGAAAACCAACAAACAAAAACCGCTTTAAATAGACAAATTTAGGAGAAATATTCACTAGTGGGTCTGCCACACACAGATTACTAAATTGAATACTTCAAGGTGAAAGAAAAAACTAGAAATCAAACAACAAAAGAAAAGCTTTTAAAATTAACTATAATAAAGTATAAATATATAAAAACATAAAAGCTTATAGTACAGTTCTTTACTTTTATTCTACTTTGTGTTCCTTATATGGATTCAACTTAACTGAGTCATTTGCTTTTTTTCACAATAAAATTCATTTTCTTCAAAAATGCACTTATCGTGTCTTCAAGCAACATACATGTAGAACCAAAGATATAAACAGATTGAAAATGAAAAGGTAATCTGGCCCCAGTGACTCCCATCTATGATTTCAGCACTCAGAATTCGCATTCCATTCACATATACCACATTGTACTTCATTAATCTTAAGCAATGCACACCACAAAATTACTTGATCTAACAAACTGATTCAGCATACGTGCAGGGTATATGACAAAACACCAAAATAATTTGTTTTTCTTAACATTTATGTATAGTATGAAAAAGAACCAAGAAAAAAATTGTAAACAGCATATAAGACTTAGCATAGCCATATTTTAATCTAATCAATCAGATATAAGCTTTGATTTTAGCAACTATATGACATTTCTAAGGGAAATTTTGCATGGATGCAAAGACACAACATATTCATGCTAGGTTGGATAACATCATTAGGAGAATATGGAAAGCCACATAGAGACAGAACAAGTCTTATTACTATGTAGTGGTCATAGTTACACATTAAGAATGTAGTGAATTTTGCTTAATATTTATTTAAATTGTTTAACTAAATATGATATATTATTAAAAGACAATATGAACCAATCTGATCTAGTGGGCACATGTAGAATACTTGATCGGAGAACATGAGCATACATCAAGTATGCTTACTGAGTCAAGCATCAAGTCTTAATACAGATAAAGGAATTCAAAACATACAAATATTCTTTCTGCATCATAAAACAGTGTAAAAATCAAGTATGAAGACTATATGGAAACGGACAGAAAATTTAAATGAATATCTGAATTTCAAATCAGAGGTCAAAAACATGTCCGATGAATAAAGACAATAAACCAAAACTCACAGTCCCAACTCAAGAAAAACTTTGATAAAATATCTATCCACATATGAGAAATAAAACAAATTACAAAATTTACAATTAAATTGCAAAACTCACAAAGAATCTTTGGTAATTAAAATAATTTACTGGAATAAATTGTCATAAATCTGTGACCATGGATTAGCTAAAGTATGAGAACAAGGCAAAATAATATTTTTAAAAATAATTTTAAAATTTTATATTTCAAAGAACTCTTAAAAATTTTTAAAAGAAAAGGAAAAAATATATATGTAAATAAAAGAACTACTTTATAATTTAAAATAAAAAGGCAAATAAAAATGGACATGAATTTAAATGTAAATTTCTCCAAACAGTGAATACACAAGAGCAATAGTACATGAAAAATTGTTTAATGAGTCCTTAAGAAATAAAAATCAAAGTCCTGACATACTTTTTCAAATCCCCTAAAATGAAGAGGAAAACGAGAGTGGGAAGAAGTTAGATCCACTGCATATTGCTGTTAGGAGTGTCAAATGATGAAGTCAGCTTGAAATATATCTTTTCAGCTCCAGAAAACATATTTCAAGTACTAAATAAATTATCCAGTTATATTTCTATGATAATTGAAAACATCTATCCAACAAAAGTGTAGACATCAGTGTTCATATAAGTATGCATGATAAACTAAAACAGAAAGGGAATCCCAACAGGGTGGATGGATGGGTGGATGGATGGATGGATGGATGGATGGATGGATGGATGGATGGATGGAGTAAAACACTTTTTAAATGATACTAGCCTCAAAAAAGTGAAAGGTGATGTGCGCAGATACCTGCATGGCTCTCAGCATGTGGAAGGCTCTGAGCCTACAGCCATCTCTAGCCTGTGGTCATATCATCATCAAAGCAAAGAAACCATAAACAGGCATTTTTAAACTATTTACAGAAATTTGAGCAGAGACTAATAACATGATGTGTCGGTGTTTGGACTTTAGTATTATTTCACTTTTAAATGCAGTTTAGACTTAGACCTACAAGTTCAATAATACACTTCAGTTTTCACATATTTATATTTGTTACTAGTGGGAAGGTTCTGAAAAAATGAATGCCACTTAAGGACTAACTCAGTTACTATTGCATTATCATTATTCTCCCCAGTTTTAGCTAGAACTTAAAAGAACGCAGAAATTTCTGGCATTAGTTTTAAGACAAACTTATTGATAATAGCATAAAATTTCCATTAACACTAGAAAAACTATTACTAATTTTTTTGTAAACCTCAAAACTCTGATTGCTTGGAAAATGTCGTTATCACAAACTAGATGTTTATGTACTAGCTTTAAGTTGTATGCATTCCTTAGGAATATCAGCCATCAAAGAAGTGACTATTTTTCTCAAGAATTTCAAAAATCATATGCTTCTTCTGTTTTGAATCTCCCATAAAAAGTGCAGTGTATTCTTCTGTCATTTTTTTTTCAAGTCACATCAAACAAACCACATCCACATCACCACAGTACCTCATTTTTTCTTGCGTCAGAAATGGAACAAAGACAGTCTATAAACTGATCATTCTTGCCTCAAGATGTTATGTGAAAATGAAACAAATCACTCTCCACTTTGTAAATTTAATATCTCATAAAAAAGAAGCATGAGCTGTTAACATGAGCTGAAATGAAATAAAAATGCCAGCTATTGACACTTTGGGAAGAGTTTTTCTTAAAACTCATTGCCATCCAATACCTTAGGCAGTATGCTAAACATTAAATTTTTATGGGTTCAATTAAGTACTTAGTATTAATTTCAACATCATTAATAACACTGAGAAAATAGTGAGATGCTTTTATGAGATATTTGGAGATATTAAGATCTTCTATACCCATTAAATATTAAGTAACCCAAGTCTATGAAAAGTTGCAAAGTTGTATATGTTTAATTTGGAGGAAAAAAACCAGCAGTGCTTTTGTTTACTTGTTTGCATGTTCATTTGTCTTTGTGGTATTCAGGACAGAACCCAGACCATGAACCTGTGCTAAATCCCTTGCCTTTTTTCATATCTTAAATTTGAGTCAGGGCCTAACTAACTCACTAAATTATCTAAGCTAGGTTTTATGTTGTGTTCATTATACTCAGATTTGTTCCCCTTGCACAGAAAACAGCTTACAAAATGAGACAATTGTCTCCTCTAAATTAGAAATAAGAAAGCACAAATACAGTATTCAATCAAGATACATTTATCTCTTAATCTGAAATTGAGTTAGCTTACAAAACTTAAGAATAATATATAATCTTAACAATATTCATAAAAATATCATAAAAAACATAATTCTGCCTAGGACAGAACATTCGAGTGTAGCACAAATGTCAGATTCCTGCAGAATGAGCACAAGTGCTCTCAGGTGCCAAAGACTATAGCAGACTAAAAGAAACAGCAAATTCTTTGTCCCGTCCTGTCAAGTGACATGCACTCTCTCTTCCCTTTCAGTCAGAGTGCATTCTGTACCACGTTTTCCTTTCTCTTTGACTGTTTTGACCAGCAGAATATGACAGAATGGATGTTAGACCAGTTTCCATGCTTTTTTCATTAGAGCTTGACAGGTGTTACTTTCTGTGTCAAGAGAGACTTTCTCCGGGAACTTTCAGTTCTGACTAAGAAGGAAAACTACCCTCCTGAAAGAACATGTGGAGAAATATTGAAGCAACATAGTAAGAAAGTTGGATCCAGCTTTTATGGATCTAGTCAGAGGTTTGAAAATTTTTCTACACAGGTCCGGCCTACAGATCATCACTCCCTGAACAGAGTCAAAACAACAGTGTCAAACTCTTGGCTGCCACAACTGCTCATTGCACCAGATCACAAAATCCTAAAATTGTTACAAAATATAAAAGTAGTTGTTGTTTTTAACCAGATGAACTGGAGGGTAGTCTGTTACACAATTTTGTACAAAGATGTGACCACGTTTGGGCCTTATGGTCAACCTCATTGATCACTGATTCTCTACCAATGTTCTCACACCACCAGCCAGAGCTTCTTAGCTGTAATGGGGGGAGGACGAGGGAAGGCCACACACTTGTCTTCAGCAGGATATCTCAAAGTTTGAAAATTTATTTAGAAAATAACAATATTTTTAGAATAAATTAACTGTCAATAATAGCTAGCTAGATGGAATTAGACTTTTTCATTCACGTGACACTAAATCTAAAGTGCTTTGTTTCAGCAACTGGCATCTGATGAGCTAAAGTTGGTAACTTTTCCATGGGGAACAACAATGAACTTGGACTTTCAAATCCTGTATCACACAAAAATTGACTTCATAGAGTAGGTAGAAATTCCTATAGTATGGATATAGATATAATAATAGGTAATATAACTATAGGTATAAGTACCTATAATTATCTGATTTTTTTATCAAAACATATAAAGTGAAACCTCTATAATATGTAGACAAAAAAGGTTAGAGCAGCATAAACAATGATCACAGAAATATACAACGGCATGAGAGTACAGTTCCCTTAAATCAACAATTGGTATTCCTTAATAGGCACCAAAAAAAAAAAATGGAGTAGAAAATTTACAAATTACAAGAAAAATATTTGCAAACAGAAATTGGACAATCATTGTTTTGCTCTTAATAATGAGCTTTATGGAGGTACAATTTAATATGAAATTCTAATATGATCCACATCTCATTTAAGTTTTCAAAAATTTGATGAGTTTTTAGGACTAAATTTTATACACACTACAAACCAAATCAAAAAAAATGATCATTTAAAAAAATTTCTTGTACATGTGAAGGTGGTAGTGCATGGTCATAATCCCAGAACCCTGGCGGCTTAGGCAGGAGGATTGCTGTGAGTTGAAATTCAACATGGGGTACAAAAGAGTTGAAGGCCAGCCTGAACTGCATTGCCAGACCCTGTCTCAAAATGAGCAACAACTAAAACAGCTCCTAGTTCTCCTGGATGGTTGGCCCTCTCCCATGCAAACCACAGGCCCTGGAAACAACTGAGTGTTTCTGCACTTTCTAGTCCTTCGTATAAATGGGATCTCAAGCTTCTTTCATAAATACAGTGCTCCACCATATGGACCTAACAGTTTATCAAGTTACTCTCAAGCAATGTTTTTTAGTTTCAATAAATTAATACATTGCAAACTTTTCATAACTTTTTTGTTATTGTACAAGGTGCATACATGATATACTTACAGACATTATTATAGCAGATGTTTCTAATTAGTGAATTAAGAGAGCATAGACTTCACTCATATTTTTATACCTGAATTGTATTGCATATTCAATAATTCATGACCTTTGTGCTGTTATTTCTCTGTTTCCAATGCTGTTAATTCATACATTTCAGCTGGAATAGTATTCTCTGCACTTGTTCTGAGTAAGCATTGATTTTCCCCAAGAGGTTTCTGTATTTGATTATTTCAGATGCTGTGTATTCAAAAATTTTTTTTATTTCAGGCATTAATTCTTGTCTGAGTTCCTCTATACCTTTCTGGTGTTGTTTTCTGTTTCTGTCTCTGTTAATTCATTCATTTCTGCTGAGCTGGTGTCCTCTGCACTTATTGGTGGACTCAAGACTTGAGATTGCATTTTTCTCCTTCTCTTTGTCATTTTGTACATTACTGACATCTGACCTTTGGTGTAGAACTTTGATGCAGCTATAGCCTTAGCACACAATGAGATTCAAGTGCCAGTCTACTAAGTTTGAGAATATCCAGTTATGCCTGGCCTGGATCTACCTGTTGTGTTCAGTTCCTTTTTTCTCAGCTCCTGCTGTTCCCCCTCTGTTGGTTCCCTGGTTAGGGGAGCACTGGGAGGTGCAGAAGCTCTCCCTTACACTCACCAAGCCAGGTTGGTGTGGATCAAATGTCATGAGAGTCACCAAAAGTTCATGCTCCCGTGGTGGGCTTGAAGGAAGTGGCTATGGGGTGTTGCCAGTTAGGTCTGTCTGGGGTATCTCAGGCAGGTCTCTTGGGGACTGAGGCTCTGGATGGTGCAGAGCACACATGGAGAAGCCAAAGGCTCTCCCTCAGACTCAACACACACTCACCAATATTTGATGCCCAGCGAGTCCTGGAAATTCCCACTCACTCAGCGGGCTGGGGATCTGGGGAATTGCTGGTGAGTGGGCCCTGAGGTCTTAGGCCGGTTACTGGTTTGGAGGACTTGAGGGAGATGATCCAGGTAGCCTGAGTGGGAAGAAGCCAAAGGCTCTCCCTCAGACTCACCACACAATCACTGATCTGGGAAGCTGGGGAGTCATGAAAATTCCCACTCACTCGGAAGGCATGGGGGCAGGATCCAGGAGGCCACCAGAGTGGACCCCTCTGTCTCAGGCAGGTTGCTCTGGCTAGATGGGCTTGGGGGTGGGATTGAGGAGGCTGCTGGAGTTGGTCCTGCTGTCTCAGGCCGGTTGCTCTGGCTGGGTGGGCATGGGGAGAGATAGAGGAAAATGGCAGAGTTAGCCCTGCTGTCTCAGGCTGGTTGTTCTGACTAGGTGGGCATGGGACAGGATTATCAAGAAATATTGATAGCTCAGTCATGAAAGAAAATTAACCCGTGGTTTAACAAAAAGGTGTCCAAATATATTTTAATAATTATTTTACATGAAAACTGCTAAAATATTTCATCTTTAAAAAGATAATCAATTTTAAGTGAATCATTACTACAAACATGAATGAGCTAAATGGTAATACATGGTGGCAGGGATGTTATACAAGTGAAATTCATAAAAGGGAAGGGGAGGGCATAACATAGCTCAACTTTGAAAAGATTGCTTATGAAAATTTCTTTTTATGTATTTAAAGAAAAAAAATTACAACTCAAGTTCCAATGAATAGCTCGTTTAAAGACAGCAATATATAATATACAACCATTGTTCAATTTCTATCATTTTTTAATGAAATTCTGTGTCATTTTTTATTCTTTTTTAAAAAAATGATTTATCAACCTTTTAAAAATTATGAGTCTCAGTGCATCAAATCAGAAGTAATCTGAAGATATTGAGTCCTTCAATTAAAGCTATATTAGAATAAAATTCATATTGCTATTAAAATTACCTGCATGTATACATATATTAAGGCAGGCATGTTTATGAAAAGCTGGCAACATATCAAATGCCTGCCAACAGAAAAAGAAATAAGAGGTAGTTGTCTGTGAAGATATGTGATGGCCATTTCTAGATGTCCCCACAAAGACTCACACAGCCAGAGGTGGGGCTTTTCAGAAGTCGCTAATCTAGAACATGTCGGGCTTGGGTCAGGGTTAGTGATTAGAGACTCATGTGGCCGATAGGTTTGGCACAGGTCTGGGTAGGACAAGGAGTGTGTGCGACCCCTGCCTTAGGGGTGGCAGCCTGTACCCCATGTCAGGGACAGGAGGAGGCTGATGTGCTCACTTTTACTCAAAGTGGACTGTGTCTCCTGGGAAATGCCCCTCTGCCAGTCCACATTGCCTTGGTGTCAGCCAACTGTGGCCTGAAATCTGAACAAAATGCAAAACAAATAAAGCTTTCTTCTTTTGAACTTTAGGTGTTTGGTGTTGTGTCTCTGCACTTAGGAAATGTGCAGAGACACTGGGGAAAACAGCGTAATAGTCCTTGGCCCCTGTAAGGTAACTATTGACACGTATGACCAGTTGGATATATATCATGCGTATTTTACTAGAGGAAATAATATAGACACAGGTAAATACCTGCTGTAAAATACAGACAAACTAATGTTGGGAACAAGTTAGAATTTCAATTGCTTCTCTTAATAGGAAAGGGTATCATGGAACTTTACAATTTTTTTAAGTGTTCTTTGTAAAGAATTTTGATTATACAGATCTACTCAAATACCAAAACTACCAGGTCGTAAGGCTTGTGTAATAGATTCATGTTAGGTAGTTAGCCAGGCTGTAATCTTTGATCCATAGATGCTATGAGGGATTATTGAAAAGAAAATATATACAAAGAAAATAAAACAATAAGGAAAGAAGAACATTTTTATTAACATCAATTATTCATTTTATTTAAATTGGGACATATTTTATTCATATTACTTGAATATAGCATGCAGTGATCAAATCTAGCCTCACTTATCCACCTTTTCCTTCCATCTCAGTGTCTTATAATTGCAGTTTACATGTGAAGGGATATTTTTCCTCTTTTATGCATGAGAAAGAACATGTGGTACTTATCTTTCTTTATGTGATTAGTCTCACCATGATGTATCCAGTTCAAAACCTGTTGCAGAAAATTATAGGATCTCACTCTTTATAGCTTAAGATCACACACACACACACACATGTGTATATATGATTTTACATATTCCTGTGATTTTAATATATATTAAATTAATTCATTCCTTGATTTAGTATTTCAGTTATGCTACAACAAATGTGGGTGAGCAGGTTTCTCTAGAAACCTAGGATTCTACTTTCACTTTTAGTGGGATGTATATACCCAGAATTGGGACAGCTAGAAAATATTAATATTATATTTAATTTTATCAAGATAATACAAAAATCTTAGAGCTCGACAAATGATAAATGATTTGTAAGAAATAATTAACCACTGGTAGATAAAATTTTAAAAACCCCTTATTCTAGTTGTTTATGATCCTTTTCAATGCTTTATTTTTTGAGCAGAATGTATTTATTTATTTAAAAGAACTCTACTGTCCTAGAGAGGGACATGAGAAGTGCTTGAGCAGGTTGTCCCCAGGAGGAAGCAACTTTCAAGAACAGAATATTGTTAGGTTTAGATAATTCTGTTAGTCAAAGGTGCTGGTACTTTGACTCACGTCAAATAAACAACATAAAGAAAAATACCTTTTAAAGCATAAATATGGAAAATCTAAGCCTTGCGGAAAGTTCATTTCTATGAGCACTGTTTTTTTCAAAATATAAATCCTGCACATACAATCTTTCATTAGAAGCTTCTTAGGTCTAAAAAATTCTGAGGAACTACAATAGGTATGTAAGAATTATTCCAAATAACTTATTTGTGTAAATAATTTCTAGGAAAACCTCAATTATAATTCTCTCAACGAGAATTACGTTTTTCATGATATCCACGAAGATATTACTTCCCCTAAAGTACAAACGCTACGCACACGTCCTGCATCGCCACTTACCATCAGCTTGTGCTTGTGGCCTGTTAATGAGCTGCAGTCCGTGTGACAGTGCTCACGTCCAAGCCAATTTCAATTAATTCTGCAGTAACATTTCTGAAACATGGTGTCAACTGATTTATTAAAGTCAATTAGATTACATCAAATGAATTAGTGCTAGTCAACAATTATATCAAATTAAATATTCTTTCTGACACTACTTATTGTAGATGTTTTCCCCTTCCCTGAATTTTATTATGCAGTGTACCATTTCTTTATTCTCACTTCAAATTTGTCAGCTTTCTGTAAAGGCAGGAAATGTTGCCTATTCTTCTTTCTTAACCGAAACCTCAGTTTAATCCAGATATCTAGTTTCTGTTGGATTCAGTGAATGTGAAATTCTGCCTAAAGTTAAAGGAAGAATTGTAATTGCCCTAGTTCACTCAGTCATGCAGCCCCACTTCACAAAGAGGAAGAATATACAAAAGTGTCTGTCTTTGCATACAGAGCTGAATATGTTAAGAAAATTCTTGAAGTTGTTTCTCCTATTTTATGTGAGGTCACATTACTCTAAATAGATATTTTGATATTGCAATACTTAATAAGAGATTGTGCAAAAAATTATGTTAAAAGAGAACTAGAAAGTTATCTGGAGAGAATATACCGAAAGGACAACTTGAAGAAATGCAACTTATAACATTGAAAGCAAGTTGAACTCTAATAATGCAAATATACTACTGTAGAACTGTGAAAGCACTTAAATTATTTTTATTTGCATTTTTATGAAATTAAACACATTTAGTGAATATCACAATGTAATTTTGACCCTTGTTTTAATCCACTAAGTCATGATACAGCACAAACATTCCTTAATTTTCAGAAAAGAAAAAGGAAAACTAAGTAATATGCAGGAAATAGTATGTTACTTTGTATAAAACGAACATCTACAGTTTCAACAATGACTGTAATATATTTTCAAAAAGAAATATACTAATATTATTATAAGATTATTTTAATTAGAAATAGAAATAAAAGCCGGCTAGATAGCTCAGCAGAACAAAGCACCTGTTTAGGCAGACCCAGGTACCGGGGTTCGATCCCCAGCATGGCATGCCTGCCCTGTCTCCAGGGCATGCTGAAAGGGTGATTGAGCCTGGGTGAGGTGGCACATGTCTGTAATCCCAGCACTCGGGAGACTAAAAACAGGAGGATCGCAAAGAGTCTGATCTGTGTAGTGACACCCTGTAGAACTTGTACTAAATACATTAAAAAAAAAAAAAAAGAAATAGAAATAATTCTAGTAAGGGAACAAATGTATCTAATTAAGGTTTCATAAGTACATCTAAGTTGACGTTCTTCAATAGGTTAGTGCTTAGCCATATGCAGATATTTACATCTATTTTTAAAAGACTGATAGTAATTAAAATAACATTGTTATTTTTCAGTAAAACTGCATGTATAAAAATATATAAATTCTCTTCACATTTGGAAGCCAGCAGGACAAACAAATGAAGTATGAAAATGTTATTTTTTGACTGTAAAATATTTTGTAAATTCTTTTGTATTTGTGTAGATTTTAGTTCTTCCAAGGCACTGCCCTCATGAAATGACTATGAGCTCCATAGTCAAATGTGATGGGTTAATGTTATACAGCATTGTAGAATATTTGTATGAATGTATGAGTAAACATCAAACTGTGTTTTAAAAACTATCACTAAGTTTTATAAATAAGATTTTGGTAACACAGATACTTCCACTTATATATTGTTTAGCATGTTTTTGCACTGCAGTGGGAGAATTCCAGAGCATGCAACATGGACTATGGCAAAGACTAAGGCTCATGAAGAGAATCATTTAACAAATTTGATGATACATTACCAAAATTTCTAAAACGTACAAATACTATAACACAAATTAACTGTACTGTCATAGGCATGAGCAAAAATCCTTTAAAAATCATAGACAAAATAATTTCATAGTCATGAAATGGACACTATCTTTAATTGGGTTATATATGCATATCTATCTATCTAAATATATATAAATTACATATGTATATATATGTAAAAAATATATATATATATATAAATTCTCTTCACATTTAGAAGCCAGCAGGATAAAAAAATGAAGCATGAAAATATTATTTTGTTTATTTGACTGTAAAATATTTTGTAAAGTCTTTTGTATTTGTGTAGATTTTATTTCTTCCAAGGGGATGTCCTCAAGAAATGATCAAAAAAAATTTTTTCAAATTGCCAATCTTTAACAATAATGCTAACAATAAAGAGAATTACGTCTTACAACTGCTGATGTTCTGTGCCTGTAAAATGCAAATTGTCTTAGTGGAAAAGTTTTATCATTCTAAGTAAACAACAAATATTTTTGAAAAATGATTTATTAGAAAAATGTTTTGTGTCCAATCTCTTATAATTCCAATATCAAGTTTTCCTTGGAAGCTAATTTCAGCATTGCTGAGGAACAAGCACAGGCATTCAGTGTGCAGCTGAGAAGAACCAGAATAAGACAATGTGTGAAAATTATCATTTGCTTATTTCGACTTCAGATACTCAAGTTTGTGCATTCGCTGGTTGATTGTCACTCTTGTGAATTTACCAGCTGATGATCTAGAGTAATATGTTATTTAATATATTATGTAAAGCTAAAATTGTCTATGCATCAATTACATAAAATCCAACCACTGAACAGTATTAAGTTGTCAATAAAGAGGGACTCTTTCACAGTATCAAGATCTGCTGTTCTCTCAACTATTGATACACTTACACCTGCACTCTTTTTCATAGTCATAGCTAACTGAGATTGAAATTTAACATCCAGAAAGACTTATAGAGAACATTCTATTCTATCCTGATGATTATAACATTTATTTTTTTGTGGGACCAGGGAGTGAGCTCAGGACCTTGCACTTGCCAGGCAAGCTCTTCTTTACTGAGCTATCTCCCTGGCCCTGACTATAACATTTTTCATTCAACCTATGTTAAAAAAATTGTGGGTTTGATATCAAAACATACAAGTATTAAGTATAAGAAAAATTTTGATTGGTATATAGCTCAGCAGCACAGTGTCTGTCTGCCAAATCAAGGTCCTGAAGTCAATTGCTCATACCAAAAAGAAAAAAAAAAGTATGAGAAATATCTTGGGGAAACATTGTTATGTATTCCTCAATTTTCCCTTAAGTTGCACTAATTGTCATTTTGCTAGACAAGCACATGATACATACTAAGACTTTACCATTTTTAGGCTATTTTGGATCTTAATAATTCGTTCTTTTCTCTGTAAAGGTCATTTATTGGGATGATATGCAATAATAAATACCACCTTTATTAGAACTTTATATGAGTGTAAAGCTGATGAAAATAGTTTTAATCAAATTTAATTTTATTAATTACTTTAACTAGTTTACTTAGGTATAATTGGTATAAAATATTTATATAGAGTACATATTTAGTTAGTTTGAGATTTTATGCATACTCGTGAACATATTAGCATCAAGGCCATAAATATTACATCAATCTTGAAATTTTCTTCCATATCCTTCAATAATTTTTACATTTTTCCTTTATTCCTATTGGTTTTTAATTTGCTTTTCTGTGTTACAACACTTAAGACCTAATGTTTTGTCAAATTTAAATATATTATATAGTATAACTGTAGAAAATATTCTATACAGTAAATAGCCAGATTTGTTCATTTAATACAACTGAAACTTTGTGTTCTTTTTTTTTTTTTTTTGGTGGAACTGGGGATTGAACTCAGGCCCTTGCCCTTGCCAGGGAAGTGTGTATTCCACTGAGCCATCTCCCAGCCCCTACTTTGTGTTCTTTAATCAAATGTTGTTGCACTCTCCCCCAAATTCCTAGAAACCACCACTGTTTTCTTTGCTTTTACAGTTCATTTTATACTCTTCATATGAGTAAGCTAAAACCATTATTATGGTGCAGAGTAGTCCATATGTTGTTGCGAGGATGGGTAGTCTCCTGTCATTGAATGGAATTGTCTATGAATGGCTGCCAGAGCCAAAAGGTTGTTAATATCTGATGTCATGCTTTCAATTTGCTGCTAACACTGTCTGCTCTTGTTTAAACTGTTTTAACAAGTCCTCTATTATTAATTTTACAATTTTCTCATTTCTTGAGTTTTGACAATTTTATTAACTTGTGTGTCAGTGAACATATTTTAAGTTCAAGCAATTGATATTGGGGAAGGTCATGGGTCTGATGGTTTGGAATGTTCCTTGTGATTTAGTTCTATAATGCATTCCTTTTAGTCTATCTCAGCTTTTTATGGTTCTCTGTGTAGTTCAGGCTGGTTTTGAACCTATTATGGAGCCAGGGTGGCCTGTAACTCATAGAAGTCCTCTTGCCTCACTCACTCTAGTGCAGTAATAACAGATGAGCTCCAGCAAGCCTGGACCTTCAGTTCTTTCTGACAACATTGTATTATACCTGTTGGAGTGCTTGGGGTATCCCGTGGATCCCACAGACTTACTACTTTCTGTTTGGAGGGAATTTGTTCACTTCATTCTAACCTGGAGGCAGACAGCAAATAAAAGTGAAGAGAGAAACCATTCCCACTCCAAGACCAGGAATCAGTGGCTGGCCTCTAACCTGTGCCAACCTGCGAAGAGCAAGCAGCTAAGCATGCCTCCCTGGAAAGGTCCAGTGTGAATGTAAGGCCCATGATGCAGTTATCTTCCAAATACACAAGACTTTTATGGGCTATTTTAGTTCTAATTCACAACATTGGGAATTTTCAACTGAGCTGTCTGTTTGGTTTCATTTCTGCTCAGCTGAGTCTACATCAGTCCTGAGCTGAGTGTTTAAGATTGGATATCTTAATTTCTATTTGATTCTTGTGTGCCTTTATATACTTGTTAAACTTTAGATTTTATGTATTTTTTCCTGATTTTTTTCAGTTATCTTACAACTCCCTGCTAATATAAATGATTTTTTAAAAATCTACGCCACATAATTTGTATATGGATGCTTCTTCATGATAAGCTACTGAGTTTCACATTTTTTTCTACTTTCTTTGGTGTTGCTATACTTTTTCGATTTACATGTTCCTTGCAGCTTAGTAGTGTTGTCTTTTGATTTAAAGACACATATTTTCGTCCTTATTGAATGGCTTTAGTACACGAAGCTCTTACCTGTGTGAGCAGGTAAAGTGAGAAACTGTCACACTCTTTCCTTGGACATACAACTCCACTCCTTTTCTTCTCTCAGTCCAAGTCAAGGAATTGTGCTCTGATACGTTCAGATTGTTTTGGGTAGTGATAAATAATGTACTGATACATTTGTCTTCACTAAAATTAAGCATTAATCTAAAAAAGATTCTGTAGGAATGATTTAATATAACTACAGACTAGAAAAATACTTGCTGTTACATATTTGAGAAGCACTTGCACCCAACCAAAGTAGACAAAATGTTTTAAAAGTCAAAATAAAAAAAAAAGCTAAAACGAAAAAGCCCCTGAATATTAGGCAAAAACCCAAAAGACCCCTTACATAACATGGCATACAAATGGAAAATATACATGTGAGATAATATTGTATTTTATTTTTATCAGGGAATTGGTAATTAAATAAATAATATAAATTTATCTCAAGTTTATTGCAATGGCTGAAATCCGATCAACTGACAATTATAAATGTTGGAAAAGAGGTAAGAGCAGCAAATTCTCATTCTTGGATGTTTGGACTATGTAACGGTTGATGCTAGTTTTCAAGTTGAGAATTGAGAAGAGTCTCTGTTACTCTTCTCTCATTGATAGGACAAAATACCTAACACCCAAAATGAAGGAAGGAAAGGTTTGTTTAGCTCACATTCAGTGGAGGCTTCAGTCCACGCTCCGGGGCAGAGAACAGTGCTTCAGGGCAGCGGCAAAATCAGAAAGAGAAAGGAGCGGTGGCAGCTCCGGCAGCTAGCCAGCCTCTCTGCCCTCCTTACACTGCAATGAAAATTCCCGGCCCCAGGACAGGCGCAGCATCCACAGCACAATAACCAACCACACACTGCAGAAGCTGCCCCATGACTGCCTGAGGCTTTGGGGACAACTAGGTACAAACTATAACAAGAATGTAGAAGCTTAACGCAGTGGCTCATGGAGGGACCAGGATTCTCGCTTTGTAAGCATCTTACACAGGAGAACTTCAAATGTGCTGGCTTAAGCACCTGCGAAACTTGCTCTACTCCCTCGCCTTTTGCGCTCATTGTCTTCCGCTGCCTTGAACTCTGGCCCTCACCCTGCCTTTCTGCCTTGGAGCCAGCTGAGTAGAGACGAGCCTCCACAAACGACGAGCTAAATAATGTTTTTCTTTTTCTATTTTGGGTGTCAGGAATTTATCTCAGCAACGAGAAAAATGTAACGCAGACACAACATAAAATGTCACACCTACCTTGGTAAATATTTCAGATCTTTTTTCACAAAATGAAACATTCTCATCTCAAAGCCCACGAAAAGTACAGACGAGCAACTTTGAATTATTTTGGAAATGTATATTACCATATAGCTTTAGTATGTTGTTTAGTGCTAGTCTTATCACCATCTATATATTACTAAGTAACATGCATCCTTTAAAAATATTTAGGAATCTTGGGGTCAGGGAGATGGCTCAGTAGGATAAGCACTTCCCTGGCAAGCACAAGGGCCTGAGCTCAATCCTGATTCAAAAAAAAAAAAAATAGGAATCAAAAACAAAGTTGTGAAAATTTCCATAAAAGAGTAATTATATTCTGTGTTCTACAAAAAAAGTAGAAATAAATATTCAGATGATAGAATATTGAACTTTATTTATATTTACACAGTATACATATTTTTACTTGTAGTAGATTAAATTTACATTTAAAGATTGAAAGATGGCATGGGAATTATTCCATTTTGGACATGAAATTTTACAACAGAGTATCCAAAGATATATATAAATATATGTCCCTATTTGTAACAGCCTATTACCAAAAAATGTGAATGACAAGATAGAAAACTTTGAAAAATATATCAAGATATTCTAGTACATACCTCTGAGTTCTGTGACTCTTGGAAACAGTGTTCTAACTGATCTTTCATACTGTAATATTATAAAATAAAAATGAGGATTATGAAACTAAGAAAAATGCAAAATAAATATATTTCTCATATATTCACTGGATGTTTGCATTCACAAGCTTACGCATTTAGAATTCATTGTATAATCTAGTAAAGCAAAAAGATTAGGATTACTTCAAAATATGCTATGAAGACAAATTGCTGCATAGATTTAAAATAGCATGGGATCAAGCACACTGCTTTATCAAGGAGGCTCCTGAAGTAGCAGGGGCGTAGATTTGCTGGTTTAGGCAGGCTTTTTATCTAAAATGTGCATCCATGAAGATAACAGTGCTCTATTAATACAGGGTCCTTTCATTCCTAATTAGAAATTTATTGGTGTGCTATTCAGTTTATTTTAAAACGTTGGCAAAATAATGTCATTTTTGTTTACTGCTTAAGTACTCTTGTAAATAATTGTACAGAATCCTGATACTTTTCTCAACGAAGAGATTATCAGCTCTGGTGAGCAGATCTCATTATCTTTAATCCTTAATAGACAATAGCATACAGAATTTTGCTTTATTTACTCCTCTCAAGAAGAAATGTAACTCCCCATGTAATTATATATTCATAATCACCTGCCTTTCTTGTCCCTTCCCCACAAGAATTTCTGAACAATTACCATATAGTAATACACCATATATGGGAATTGTCTCAGTGTTGAAGCTTCCTGGGATTTGCATTTCCTTATTTAACATGTTCCTTGTTTCTGTTATTATACAAGAAATCATGCCTGATTAAGTTCAGACAGTTGGCGAGGCAGGGGGTTTGTGTAATTGCGATCATACTCTGCAGGGTTGTACTTAATTGTCATCTCTTTTGAAACTAGATTAAAGGGTTTTCCTGAGTGTGCTGCTCACCTGTTTGTTCATTACATTAATTTCAGTTGTCTTCCCTGCTATTTTTTAAAAGCCTACCACCAGGAGAATTTGGCGATGTCATGGTATTATTATTATTATTATTATTATTATTATTATTATATCTTCCTAAAAGTATTGCATCAGTTTATCATATGGTATCATGTATCCTATGAACTCCTTAACTTTCCTCAAATTCTATCATGATTAAAGAACTAGGTAATGTGAATCTGTCTCAGAATAACTATGTATACAATCTTTAACTGCAAGAATGAATTTTTTTTTCAAGCCAAACTCTGTCCAGCTTTATTAAAGATACTTTTCATAAACAGTCATGGTATTTCAGGTAGGACATGGGCACAAAATCTTTAACAGTATATAACAACTTTCAAACTCCCTTCTTGGATGGACTATTGAATTTTAAAACATTTAAACAATAAATATCTATATAAGGTTTGCTAGAGTTTAATTTTCTTCTTTCTACAGATGTAGCAACAAAAATATGTTTCCAAACAAGATTTATGGACTCATTTTACCAGAAAATGGGATTTCTAAAAATGTGTCACATGATTTTAAAATAAATACTTTATAACAGAAATTTGTGACGGCAGTGCATGCCTATACTGAGCCATTGGGAGGCCGAGGATGGAGGATAACAAGGAGTTCAAGACCAGCTTGGGCTACATTGTGAGTTAGAGTTAGTGACTTCAAAGTCCAACGAATCTGCATACTGAGCCCTTATCTCAAAAAAAGCGGCAATTTCTTATTCTTTTTTCTTTAATTTTCTATAGAATGTGTGTTAATTTAAATTGTATATATGTAGTGAAACAAATATGGAATATATATATATATATATATATATATATCTCATACATCAATGTTATGTACTGTATTTAGTATGTAATATATATATTATATGTACTATATATATACTAATACTATATAGTACTCTAATACTATATACAATATATAGCACCTCTGTATATATAACAGTTCCACAAAT